>CAKNYM010051571.1:123627-135702 GCA_932195095.1 Andricus curvator | reverse complement strand
TTTCTTGATAGAAAATAAATTTTTCTGGCTAAAAATTCGTCTTTTTGGTTTTAAAATTCATCTCTTTTGGTAGAAATTTCATGTTTTTTTGTTGAAATATCAACTATTATATTTCTTGTTAAGAATTCATCTCCATTGGTTGAAAATTCAACTATTTGGTTAAAAATTCAATAATTTTGTTTAAAATTCAATTATTTTGTGGATACTTGAACTCTTGGGTGGAAAATTGAAATATTTTGTTGAAAATTCGTTTTTTTGCTTGAAATATCAACTATTACATTTTTTGTTGAGAATTATTCATCTTTTTGTTAAAAATTAAACCGTTTTCGCTTGAAGTTTATTCTTTTTTTATTAACAATTCGACCAATTGGTTGAATATTCATCTTCGTAGGTTGAAAATTCAACTATTTGTTTAAAAGTTTAAATATTTTGTTCAAAATGTGTCCCTTTTGTTTTAGACTTCAGCTATTTGTTTATGAATGCAACTGTTTGGTTGAAAATTAATTTGTTTAAATTGACAATTCATCTTTCTCGATGAAAAGCCTTCAACTTTTTAACTTGAAAATTCGACCATTTGGTTGAAAATTCAACAATTTTGTTTAAAATTAAATAATTTTGTTAAAAAGTCTTCTTTTTGTCGGAAATTCATCTGGTTTGTTAAAGTCTTCTGTTTCGTTTAAAAATTCATCTTTTATAGTAGAAAATTCATTTTCGTTGGTGGAATTAAGAAAATAAATTTTAAATTAAATAATGTTAATCTGAAATGGCTCAGATTACAAATAGTATAATCTTGTTTTATAGGTTTAATTAAAATCTATTATTTATATTAAATAGGTTAAGAAAATATTACTTGTTAAAGTAAACTTACCAGATATTTTTACGAATAAACATATTTTTGCTCGCGATATTCAAATCTCCGATACTTCAGTCAAGTTTTATTAAAATCCGCATGACGGATATACGGATACATGCCCGGAAGCGAAAATATAGAGCAGTGCCTCATAATTCCTACGTTTATTCCTTTCCTTTTCCAGATAGATTTTTTCAATTCCTTTTTGTGATCAATTGTATTTTATATATCAAAATTGTCAGTATTTGTATTTTTCACAATTGTTTTAAATGTCCATAAAAAGAGTTTTTCACAATTTTTTAATGACTACTACCCGCATTATTGACAAGAATTGAGGGATTACAAAGGTTATACAAAATTTAAAAGAAATTTCAATAGATACACTCGGACCCCGATGTAGTAACCCCCGGTTTAGTAATTCCCAGAATTTCTCGCTCACGCAGTTTCTCAGTGCGCAGGATGAGAGACGGTTGCGACTCTCGCCTCGAAAGGGCCGCAGTGCGCGAGTGCTCGGTCGAGTATATTGCGCAATATGATGCATTCCAATTAGAAACGGTTCAGGCAGCCATGACTGCTTACGTTTCGATTCCCCCGATTCAGTAACAAGGCTATTTGCAGGCAACTCCCGACACTGTTACTAAATCGGGGTCCGAGTGTATCAAGAAATTTCAAAGAATTAAAAATTTGTTACGATATATTGAAAGATCCCAAGGAATTTCAATAGATTTCAAGAATTTGAAGAGAGTTAAAATTATTTTAAAGATTTTAAAGGTATTCTAAAGAATTCGAGGGATTTTTGAAGAGATTGAAATAATTTAAAAGAGTTTCCACGGGTTTTAATGATTTTAAGGTATTTAAAAAAAATGCTTGCGGTTTTAAAGTCAAAAGATTTAGAAGTATTTTATAGGACCAATAAGGTTTTAGAAAATTTAAATTAAGGATTTTTAATATCACAAAGTATTTCCAAAGATTAAAAATTTGTTTAAAAGATTATAAGAATTTCAAAAATTTTAGGATATTTTTAAAGATTCTAAGTGATTTCAATAGATTTCAAGAAATTTCAAAAGATTTTAAAGACTTTAGTGTACTTAAAAAAATTTCGAGGAATTTTCAAAAGCCTTGAAAAATGGCAAGGGATTTCAAAAGATTTCAAAGGATTTGAAATATTTTTAGAGTACTTTACTGGATTTCAAGGAATTTTCATAGGATTAGAAAAATTCAAGGAATTTCAAGGAAAGTATCCACAAAGATAAAATTTTTGCACAATTTTTAAAATTACTACCACCCCCAAAATCATTCAAATTTTTTAGAGTTTATCGGGCTTTGCTCTATTCGCTAAATGAGTAAGCGAAAAAAACGTTAACTATTTTGTTGAAAATTGATTTTTTTAAATAAAAAATCAACTAATTGGGTATAAGTTTAACTACTTTGTGAATAATTTATTTTTTTTTAAATGAGTAAGCGAAAAAAATGTTAACTATTTTGTTGAAAATTGATCTTTTTTAACAGAAAATCGTTAACTATAATTAACGGCCTATAATTAATTATATTATTAATATAATTTAAATATAAAATTTAAACTTTACTGTCAATTTTTGTAGGATATGTAATATACAAGTTTCTACAAGAAACTACAATAAAAATAATATTACTCTTTTACCAAGAACTTTTGCTACTAAAATAAATCACATTGAAATGTAGTTCGATTATTGAAAATTGAACAATTATTGATTTTATAGGACGATTCTGAATCTATTGAAAATTAAGCAAGTTACAGATTTTAACGTTAAAATATAAATTTTTCAATTTGAAAGCCTCAGTAGTTAAACAAATCTAAATTTTCGATTGAAACTTTCTAAACTATTCTTAATTCTAAAATAATTTCAAATTAATACGTTTATAATTAAACGCTCTTATTCAATTCCAAATTCTATTCAAATATTGTTTCAATCTAAACTGATTTTTGATTTTGAAAAATTAATATCAAGAGCAAAATTAAAAAAAAAAATTTTTTTTTGATTAATAAATGACAATTGAACAATTATTAATTTTGAAAATAATGGAGTAAGTTTAAAATATATTTAGAAGTTTTGAAAAGATTCTAAAATAATATAAAACGTGAAAAAATTTAAGAACATTGAAAACAGAATGCAGATGTTTTAAATGAATACAAGATTCATATAAAAATTTCTAGAAAAACCAAAAGTATATTTTTTTAGTTAATTTCAAAAGAATATTTGATAAAATTTTCAAAAAAGAATCAGGATGATTTTAAGGTAATTTTTTTATTTTTGCAGAATTTTCAATAAATTGTTGGAAAAAGTCTAGTTGCTTAAAATGCTATAATTTTGAAAATTTATACATTTTTTGATTAATTTTTTCAATTCACAGCATTGAAAATGATAGCGTGGATTTCTGTTTTTTTTTTTTAAATATTTTAACTGTACACTGTGTAAAAGTTAAAATTTTGCAGTTTAACGAATTTTGATTTTAAAAATTGCAATTGAAAAGTGTTAAAAGCTTCCATTTTATATGCGTAAATTATTATTAGGCGTTTGAAAGTTTTTTTAAAAAGATTTAACTTTGAGTGCTTGAATTTGCAGTTTCAAGAGTTCGAATCTTTTAATTTTTTTATATTTGAAGTCGAAAAGTTGTTATTTTTCGACCTAGGATGACAAATATTGAGAACATTGAAATGAGATAATTTTAAATGACATATATATATATATATATATATATATATATATGATGTCCAATCAATTGCTATATATTTGAAAAAAACTTGAAACCTAAGGGTTTTTGGTGTTTAATAACGATTAGTCATTATTGGCTTTTAATATTCTACCATTGCTTTAAAGTTTAAACATAGAAACTTTTTTTATTAGCGATCAGGTACACATCTTAATTTAAAATTATCTCATTGCAAAATTCTAAATATTTGTCATCTTAGGTCGAAAAAGAACAACTTTTTGGCTGCAAAACATGTAAATTCCTATAAATTCTTGTAGAAAATTGAAACTACAACAAAATGAAACAATGTACAAAAAAATGCAAAAAAAAGTACAAAATTCGTCTCAATAATAGAAAAAACTTGTACTTTCCTGTAATTTTGGTTGTAATTTATTGTATTTATTTGTAGATTGCTGTAGAAATAGTTTTAGGTTTCTGTACTTTTTTGTCAAAAATCCATATTTACTGGTTGAAAATTCAACAGTTTTGTAAAAACTGGTCTTTTTGGCTTAAAAACTCAACAATTTGGTTGAAAAATGGCCTATTTTGTTGAAAAATCATCTTTTTCAAATGATTTCTACTGTTTTTTAAATTAAATTTTTTTTGTCAGAAAAATTCCAACATTTTGTTAAAAATCTTTTAGGTAAACATTTTTTCTTTTTGGTTACTTTTTTGCCACATTATTGTTACTTTTATTTTACTTTTTTGAGAGAAGTATGGTGACTATTTTACTATTTTTTTAAGCGCTGCCATGATCTCAATATTCTCTATGGAATACTTTCTAGACAGGCAATTTGTTAGCTATTCGCGAGACTTTTTTGTCTGCATGTCCGGTAGCCGTTCAGCTATCAGAAATCGACGTATTAGCATAGGAGGACTCGTAATCAATTTCCGATATGAGATCATAAGAAGTACATGTGTGCTCGCTCATGCGGTATAGAAAAAAAAAACTGGTAAAGACTTGGAAAAGGAACAGCCATCTTGGATTTACATGCTAATGATCCTGCAGGCCCAAACCCCATTAAAAGTAGAATTGCATAATTATTGCATCTGTGAGAAAGCAATAGTCAACTGATATTAGAGAGGCGAGTGAAAAATCTAGATTCAAAATGGTAACTTTCTCACATTCATTAATCAAATCAAAATTTGAAAGGAATTGTACATTTTAAAGTCTGCATAATATTAATAACCACAGAAATGTGCTTTGAATTCTACATTGCGGCCATCAGGGTGGCTGCAAACTTTCATTTTCAAAATTCCCTGACTTTTCCCTGACCAGTTTTTTATTAATAAAAGATTTAATTGCAGTTCACTTCTTCAGGGCTGACCTGAAACTGAAGTTTTAGGTTATGTTGTTATTATATATGTTGTACTCTACGATGCCTGTGATTGGCCAGAGCGCCCCATTGTGGGGACTGGTCGAACTTGATTGGCCAGTCAAGTCTTTTTTAAAACCCCGGGAGAACGGAGAGCCAAATCGGATTGGCATTTTAACCATTCTCCCTTTTGATGTTATTAGGGTGTTTTAAGATTTCGATTGCTTCTCTATGTTTTCTTGGAAAAATATTGTACGTTTTTGCGATGACGGTTGTTTTGTCAAATAAAATTCTATGTCCTGTTTCTACATATATGATGTTCAGCTAGTGCTGATTGCGTGAAATGTTTTAGCCCGACTTTACTCTTATGGTCCTTTACACTTTGGCTCACCGCCCTCCCGGTTTCTCCAATATAGACTTTGCTACAAGAACACGGGATTTTAGATACTCCCGGATCACTGAGAGGTGCCTTTTTATTTTTCAATGGTTGCTTATAAATGGCTACAGTTTCTTCGGAATTTAATTTTGAATTAAGAACAGAATTTCTTTGGCTAGCAGATAGTGACTTTCCTTGAGTAAAAAAAATTTGCGTCGGCCTACGAGCAACAGGGATTTTTTTTTTAAATTTTGAAGTTCGGGGTTAGGTTAAAATTCGAATTTTCCGATAGTGGCTTAGAAGTAGCTAAAGCTTCTTTAGAATTGATTTTCTTTTTGTTTCGAACAGAGTTTATGTGGCTTCCAGAAAAAGACTTTTCTAAAGTAAACAAAATTTGCGACATCCTAGAGCAACAGGAAGTTTTTTTTAGAAAATTTTGAAGTTTGGGCTTGGATTAAACACTAAATTTTCCGATGGTGGCCGATAAGTGGCTACAGCTTCTTTAGAATTAATTTGTTTATTTCTACCAGAGTAGCCTTGTTTTCCAGATAGACACTTTCCTAAACTAAACAAAACTTGCGACGTCCTAGAACCAACAGGGAACTTTTTATAAAAATTTAAATTTCGGGTTTAGGTTCAAATTTGAATTTTCCGCTGGTAGTCCACAGGTCGTTACATCTTCTTTAGAATTTCTTTTTTTATTTTGACCAAAGTTTCTTTGACCCATGATCTAGGACCAACAAAGCACATAAATTTGTTGAATTATAAAAATGCAAGTATATAGGGCAATCCTCTCGGAAAAGAGGAATGATGATGAAACCATTGGAATTAATTATTATAGATGGATTGAGTAAATCCAGAGACTTCCTGAATCACTAGGGTATTCTTGGTTTGAGGGAGGTGATTCTCGATCAAGACATGTAAGAGTCGAGTCATGTCAGGGGGTGGGGGCGGGGGTGTATAATTTACTGGGCTGGACACCCGGTATATAGATATATACGAAAGCAGAGCAGAGCAGGAATCTGAGTGATGTGAGCCGATCGTTTAGTGTTTTCCCATAGCGAGCGGATCTGACCCGGGATCGGACCTCGGTGGGCCCAGAATGCCCCGCGGGAATCACGGCTATCTCTCGTTCTCCGCCCCTGGACCCGTTTCCTTTCCTTTCCACCTTTTCTTCTCTTCTCTTCGATAATCCTTCCAATCGTCCTTCCTCCCTTCTCATCCCCCCACTCTATTTTATCTCCTTCCACTTTTATGGATAAAGTTCCGAAAAGAGTACACTTTTTGATTAATTTGAAATTCACTATCCCTATGTATTTTGACACGCTGATTACGAATATGACAGTTAAAATACCCGGGTATTTAATTTCCAAGGTCAATAACCTAAAGTACTGTTTTTTTAAACGGCGTTTCGCTTCTATTTTGAAAATTTTTGATCTGAACGAAAAAAGTTAAAAGTTGTAGAGAATGAAAAATTACATCTTTTATGTGGAATATGTTTTTTCTCTAAAAACCTTATTTTACGAGAGAAATGATGTTTTCTGAAATGTGTGTGGTGAGTAGTGAGTGTGGTGCGTAGGGAGTGTGGTGCGTAGTGAGTGTGGTGAGTAGTGAGTGTGGTGCGTAGTGAGTCTGGTGAGTAGTGAGTGTGGTGTGTAGTGAGTGTGGTAAGTGCTTGAGATAACTATTACGCCCCCCTACGAGACATTGGAAGCGGGTAGGGGTGTGACATTATTTCTGTGACTAGTCACTGAGGTGCCGCACGTCCCATTTCAAAAAATTACCAACATTTTCCCTTCTTTACTCGGAAAATAATGGTTTTTCGAAACAAATGTATATTATATAAAACGTGTATTTTTGAAAGATCTACAACTTTTACTTGATTTTTGTGTGCAAATTTTCATTATTTACGGAAATTAACGAGAAAAACGTGATATTTTTATGGTTTAGTTAAGTTTTTACCTTAAAATAAAATTTTCGGGTATTTTTCTTATCATATTCGTGATCAGCGCGGCAAAATAGATCAGCATATTGACTTTAAAATGATGTATTTTCGGAACTTCACCCAATAATTTCAAAAAATTTTTAAAGATTTCAAGAGATTTTTGAATATTTCAAAAGATTTAAAAGATTTCTGATTTGGAAGAGGGAATTTTGGATAAGAATTATAATTCTGAATTCGAACGGGGATTTTTTTAATTCCCTTTTTCTGAATCAGACTTGAAATTATTTATAAAAATTACCGTTTCATGTCAACAATTCTCTGTTCTAAATTATAATTTTTTACGGAAATTCGCCGTTCCAAAGTGAAAATTATCATTCTCCACAGAAATTCCATGTTCCAAGTCATAATTTCATTTACTTCAAAAAATTACCTGTTCCAAATCAGAATAATATTTATTTACAAAATTTTCCTTATGGATTGAAACTTCATATCTTGGTAGAAAAGTCTTTTTTTTTTTGGTTAAAAGTTAATCATTTTTAATTATATAATAATAATAATTAATAATTTAAATCTACTTATATATTTTTGGTTTAAAATTCATCTCTTTTGGTTGAAAAATTAATTATTTTGTTGAAAATCTAACTATTTTGTTAAAAAGCCATCTTTTTGGTTGAAAGTTGAATTACTTTGTAGAAAATGAATTTTTTTGATTGAAGCGTTTTTGGGTTCAAAGTTTCTACAATTTGGTTGGATTTCTTTCTTGACTGAAAAATCTTCTTCAGTCGAAAATTTGTATTTTCCACTTGAAAGTTCAACAGTTTTGTTGGCTTGAACATTCATCTTTGTAGGTTGAAAATTCAACTATTTAGCTAAAAATTGAAAATTTTTGTTAAAAATTCATTTCTCTTAGTTGAAAATTATTATTTTTTTTTGTTTGAAAATTCATATTTTCGAGTTGAAATTTGAACATTCTTGTGTAGAAAATTCGTCTTTTTTACTTGAAAATACAACAGTTTCGTTGATTTTTTTTTTACTTTTTTGACTGCAGAATATTTTTTGGTTGAAAATTCAACTACTTAGCTAAAAATCGAAATTTGTTGTTAAAGATTCATTTCTTTTGTTTGAAAATTGATTACTTTGTTGAAAATTCATAATTTCGAATTAAAAATTCAACTGTTTTGTAGAAAATTCGTCGTTTTGGCTTGAAATTTCAATAGTTTGGTAGAAAATTTAACTAGTTAGTTAAAAATTAACTCTGATGTTGGAAATTCATTTTTTCTTTTCGCAAATTAATCTGCTTTGTAAAATATTCTTTTTTTTTTGTTTAAATATTCATCTTTGTGGGTTGAAAATTCAACTGGTTTGTTCAAAATGAACTTTGCTGTTAAAAATGTATATTTTCGGGTTGAAAATTGAACTTTACTGTAGAAAATTCGTCGTTTTGGCTTGAAAATTCAATTATTTGGTGAAATTTTTTTTCCTTTTGAAATGGAGCTGTTTGGTTTAAAATAAATTCTTGGCAAAAATTCATATTTTTGGTTTGAAAATTTAACTGTTTTGTAGAAAATTCGTCTTTTTGACTTAAAAATTCAACAGTTTGGTTGATTTTTTTTACTTTTTTGACTGCAGAACATTTTTTGGTTAGAAATGCAACTCTTTTGATAAAAAATAGTCTTTTGGTTTGAACATTCATCTTTGTAGGCTGAAAATTCAACTATTTAGCTAAAAATCGAAATTTGTTGTTAAAAATAATTTCTTTTGGTTGAAAATTAATTAATTTGTTTGAAATTCATAATTTCGAATTAAAAATTCAACTGTTTTGTAGAAAATTCGTCGTTTTGGCTTGAAAATTCAATTATTTGATTAATTTTTTTTTTCCTTTTTTGATTGCAACATTTTTTTAGGTTGAAAATTTAACTATTTGATTAAAAATTGAACTCCTTTAGTTTCTTTTGCCTGAAAATTGAACTATTTGGTTAAAGATTAAGTAAGAAAATTAATCATTTCGGGGTTAAAAGTCATAACATTTCTAAAATATTTAATATTTAACTTCAAAATTCAACTGTTTTGTTGAAAATGCAATATACTTCGACCTGAAATTTTAAGAATATGGTACCTACATGAATTTTATTTGAAAAAACTTATTCCCCTATTTTCGTGAAAAATGACCCTACTCTCCTCCTAAATTCTAAAACGACCACTTTTGGATACAAAAGTGTAAAATGTCTTGCCTTAGAGATTCGATCATCGATCTCGACTGAAAATCGATGTTTCAGCAGAGGGGCTTTTCAAATATCCCCAGAGGCAAGTCGTTTGAGGCCGCTGATGACGATATCCTTGTCCACGGTCACGTCATTTTAGAATTGTTAAACACGTGAACCAATCCTCAAGGTCACAGGAACAACCACGGAGGCCGCTCGCCTTGCATATATATGTGTATATATTGAGATAAAATATACATATATACACTTGAGGGTGAATGTATATTATGGACCGGTGGTGCAAAAAGGAGAAGTTTCCGTTCTCGTCGTGCACTACCTCGACGTGCGTTATGGCATGGGCAGGAGGAGTAAGGTACCTTCGGGCCGGTTCCCATACCCTCCTCCTCGCGATAACGTATAATAAAACGACGGCCTCGTGTAGCTTCAGGCGTTCGTCTTCGAGAGAGATACCGCAGGGTAACTAACTATAGCCACAGCTCGATGGTGCCCGATACCTACGTTAGTACTGCTTTTGCTCTTGCTTTTGCGTCGCTGGTACCCTGCAGACAAGTCCCTGATACTTCTGCAAAAAATTGCTTGCACAAAGAAAAAAAACGCCTTTTGGGAACTTGATATAACTTTTAGTCAAGTTTGGAACTCTTTTTAGGGATGAGTCAGTTTTATGAAGATTGTCCATTCCTTTAAAGTTTCGCAGATAGGTTTGAAAAAGATTTTCGCAAGAGATACATGTAAAGTATACTGTCGTGCTTTTGAAGAAAGGCTCTATCTACATCTGGAGTGGAACGGAGATGTTGAAGAAAACGTGTTTGCATCTTTACTGATTTGAGTCTTCCAATATGTGATTGGTTTTGGAATAGACTATCGTTCTTGAGAAATTCGGACGTGTTCTATTCATTGGTGCAAAAAATTAATAGTTTGTGTACAAAACTTCGTTTTACGTGCAACTAGTCTTTTAACTACTACTATCTTTCTAATGTAGATAGAGTCTTCCTTCACTTTCAATGTTTACCTCATGGCGACCCTATTCCTGGTATTCCTATTCACAAACCTTATTCTTTAGACATACAACATTCTCCTGGCAGGTATCTTCGTGCCAAGTACAGGTCTTCTCATGCCAGGTGCATCGCTCTACCTCCTGACAGGTATCTTCGTGCCAGGTCCAGAATTTCTCATGCCAGGTGCATGGCTCTACCGACCAGGATTCGGACTAGGCGCGAGAGACTGATTTACTGATTACTGATTACTGATCTGAGTCTTCCAATATGTGATTGTTTCTGGAAAAGACTATAGTTCTTGAGTAATTCAGACGTGTTCCATTCATTGGGGCAAAAAATTAATGGTTTGTATGCAAAACTTCGTTTCACGTACAACTAGTCTTTCAACTACTACTATGTTTCTAATGTAGATAGGTCTTCCTTCACTTTGAATGTTTACCGAATGGCGACCCTATTCCTGGTATTACTCCTCGCAAACCTTCTTATTCTTTAGACATACAACATTCTCCTGGCAGGTACCTTCGTGCCAGGTCCAGGTCTTCTCATACCAGGTGCATGGCTCTACCTCCTGACAGGTATCTTCGTGCCAGGTCCGAGTCTTCTCATGTTAAGTGCATGGCTCTACCTCCTGACAGGTATCTTCGTGCCTGGTCCGGGTCTTCTCATACGAGGTGCATGGCTCTACCTCCTGACATGTACCTTCGTGCCAGGATCAGGTCTTCTCATGCCAGGTGCATGGCTCTACCTACTGACAGGTATCTTCGTGCCAGGTCTGAGTCTTCTCATGCCAGGTGCATGGCTCTACCTCCTGACAGGTATCTTCGTGCCAGGTCCGAGTCTTCTCATGTTAAGTCCATGGCTCTACCAACTGACACGTATCTTCGTGACAGGTGCAGGTCTGCTCATGCCAGGTGCATGGCTCTACCTCCTGATAGGTATCTTCGTACCAGGTCCGGGTCTTCTCATACGAGGTACATGGCTCTACCTCCTGACATGTATATTCTTGAAGGTCCAGGTCTTCTCATGCCAGGTGCATCGCTCTACCTCCTGACAGATATCTTCGTGCCAGGTCCGGGTCTTCTCATGCCAGGTGCATGGATGCTTGAGTTTTTTAATCTTAAGTAAAATTTATTGAATTCGCCATAAAACGTGTTTACCCCCTTTGCAAAGAATTCCTCTTTTTCCCTGTTTTCAAGAAACTTCCCCTTTTCTCGTTTATTTTGTGCTTAAAAGTAAACTGAATTAATAAAACCCAATGAGAAAATCCAACTATTTTTGTCTAAAAGTTCATTCTTCCGGTGGAATAGTCCACGATTATATTTTTGGTTCAGAATTTATTTATCACTTTTTTGTGTTAAAAATTCTACTATTTGGTTGAAGATTTAACTATTTTGTTGAAAATGCATTTTTGAAAGTTGAAAACGAATTTTTTCAGAAGAAAATGTAACTATCCTATTTTTGGGGAAAAATTGATCGCTTTTAGTTGAAAATTTTACAATTTGAGTGAAAATTTATGTATTTTATTGTAGAATCGTTTTTTTTTGCAGAAAATTAATCTTCTTGATTGAAAATTTAACTATTTAGTTGAAAATTGATATTTTCGGGAGGAAAATTCAACTGTTTTTTCGAGAACTCACCTTA
>CAKNYM010051571.1:82860-114742 GCA_932195095.1 Andricus curvator | reverse complement strand
ATATATGAGTGATATCTGAGAAGCGTGACTTTATTTTATTTTTAAACGGAAAATTGAATTTTGTATTGCAATCCGCAGCCAAGCATGGTTCCATTTGAAGTTACTGTCACTCTTTTGAAAAATTTTGATTTTGTTGTTCATCTGATTATGTACTTCCACCCTTCCATTAATTACTTACAAAAATTATAATATTGAATCATGCCTAAATGAAATACTTAAAAAAATTTCCTAAAAATATTTATTTTCTTCTTTATATTTCTATGAATATCGTGCAAGTGGTCGATTCTAAAAGAAATTGGATTTTCTGTTGAAGACCCTTGAGAATTCGAAAATATGTTGACAATTTGATTTGATTTCCTGAATTTGGGAGCAAATAAAAATTATAAAAAAAAGAGAGAAGGAGGGGGTGTATTAGTCACTGTAGCAAATATTTGTTAATATAGCTGAGCACATACCTCATTTTAATTTGAGCGCTAGGGAACATATTGCGTTGCGCCGTCAGTTCTGCTTTCACCTCCTTCCCGTCAGCCTCACATTTCCGTCTGTAATCAAGATTTCCTCTCTCAATCTATATACAATCGTCTCTTTCATATAGAAATTATTTTAAAAAAATTATAATGTTGCATTAGTTTCCTGCGCGAAGATAAAACGCAGCAGAGTTAAAAATATTCTATTAATTTCTTCCTATTATATTTTACATTGTTTTTACTTCCGGGAAGTAAATTATACAAATTTTAGAAACGAAAAAATTTAGAATATTTTGGGTTCTTTCCGACTCTTCCAAACAGTAATTGATTATTTAAAATAATTTTTTTCTGAAAAAAGATCTTCTCCTCTCGCTCCGCTGGGAATCGAACCACAGAACTACCGATTTCCGGTCAGCTGCTTTCCCATTAAGCTACTACAGAGGTCGAGAGAATAAACTTTTTTCAGAAATACACTGATTGGTGTGGTTCGATTCCCAGCCAAGCGAAAGGAGAAGATCTTTTTTCAGAAAACAATTATTTAAAATAATATTTCTTTCATAGTCTGAAAAGACGTTAAATATTTTCTGTTATTCTCTAATGATAATACAGATTCCTTGAAAAAATTGGTTTGTACCATCTAGCAAAATAATGCGTGTATTTCTGAAAAAAGATTCTTGTCTCGATCTCTCTAGTAGCTTAATGGGAAAGCACCTGACCGGAAATCAGTTGTTCTGTGGTTCGATTCCCAGCGGAGCGAAAGAAGAAGATCTTTTTTCAGAAAAAATATTATTTAAAATAATTTTTCTTGCATAGCTCCATCTAGTCTGAAAAGACGTTAAATATTTTCTGTTATTCTCTAATGATAATACAGATTCCTTGTTTAATTATTTTGTTGAAAACTCAACTATTTTTAAAAAGTCATCTTTTTCGGTCGAAAATTCATAGGGTGATATTTGAAGAAAATAGGGCAGTAAGAGGGCAATAATTTGTTTAAATAAATTTATTGTAAATACCATATATAATTCAATATGAAACGCTTTAAATTCCTTAGATTTCAAGTCGAATTATATTTCATTTTTAACAAAATAGTTGAATTTTTAACCCAAAAGATGAGTTTTCAACCTAAAAAAAATAATTTTTAAATAAACAGTTTTAACTTTTAACCAAATAGTTAAAAATTTAAGCAGAAAATATGAATTTTTTCGAAAAAATTTGAATTTGAACAAAGAAGTTCATTTTCAACTAAGAAAGATGAATTTTCAACCTATAAAAATGAATTTTCAAATAAAAAATACGACTTTTTTACCATTAAAGATGAATTTTCAATCCAAAAGAACGAATTTTTAACAAAACAGTTGAATTTTTAAACAAAAATGACTTTTACATAACAGTTTATTTATCAACGAAACAATTTTTTTTAAATTAACAAAATAGTTGAATTTTGAACGAAAGGGTTGAATTTTCAAACTACAAAAATGCATTTTTCTAACCAAACGGACGAATTTTTCACAAAACAGTTGAATTTTCGACCAAAAAAGATGACTAACAAAATAGTTGAATTTTAATCAAGAAGTTAAACTTTCAAGCAAAAGAGAGGAATTTTACAAAAAAAACAGTTGAACTTTTAATTAAATAGGTAAACTTTCAAGCAGAAAAGATAAATTTATTCGAATAAAATTGAATTTCGAACAGAAAAGTTTATTTTCAGATAAGAAAGGTGAATTTTCAACTGAAAAAGATGACTTTTACAAAAGAGTTTAATGTTTTTTAAATAATTTTCTTCACTTAACAAAGTAGTTGAATTTTTAACAAAATAATTACACTTTCAACAAAATAGTTGAATTAGCAATCAAACAGTTAAATTTTTAATTAAAATATAGGAATTTTACAACAGAATAATTTTTTTTACTCAAAATAGTTAAATTTTTAACAAAAGAATTGAATTTTCAACCTATTAAGACGCATTTTTAATCCGAAAGGACAAATTTTCAACAAAACAGTTGAATTTTTACCAAAAAAGATGACTTTAACAAAATAATTAAACTTTCAACGGAATAGTTGAATTTTTAATCAAACTGTTGAATTTTTAAACAAAATATAAGAATTTTATAACAAAATATTTTTTTTTCCACTTAAAATAGTGGTATTTTTAACCAAAAAGTTGAATGTTCAACCTACCAAAAAAAAGCATTTTCAATCCAAAAACTTTCAACAAAATAGTTGAGTTATCAACCAAATAGCTGAATTTTTAATCTACAAAGATGAATTTTCAACCGCAAAGATTAATTTTCTACTAGAAGGCGAATTTTCAAGAAAATTAGTGATGCATTCGAGACGATTTCGAACAAATTCGAAATTTTTTTGAAACATGTTCAGGTGAACTCAAACCTTCATGGAGATCGAGAATCTCAAATAAAAAGTTTCGAGATTCTCGACTCGAGATCTCGAATTTTTTTATTTGAGATTCTCGATCTCCATGAAGTTTTGAGTTCACCTGAACATGTTTCAAGAAAATCTGGAATTTTCTCGAAATCGTCTCGAATGCATCACTAAAGAAAATACATGGATTTTCAACTAAAAAATATAAATTTTTAATCAAAAATAGAATAGTTTAGTGTTTTAAAAACTAATTTTTAACAAAAAATCGTGTTTTCAAGCAGTTGAATTCTACCAAACATGATGATTTTTTACAAATATAGTTGAATCCTCAACCAAATAGATGAATTTTCAACAAACAAGATTATTTTTCTACCCAAAACGACGAACCTTCAGAAAAATACATGAATTTTCTAGCAAATTGCTGAACTTTCACCTTATAAAGTATCAATTTTCTATTAGATATAAAAGAGTTAAATTTTCAAACAAAAATTTTAGCCAAACAAAATTTCATCAAAATAGTATCATAATCTTTTTTTGAAGATTCACCTTAAAAAATGAATTTTAACAAAGTCGTTCAGCTTTGAACCAACTAGTTGATTTTTCAACCAAAAAAATATTTTCACTAGAAATTAAAAAAAGTTTAATTCAACAGAAGAAGTCGAATTTTTAACTAAAAATGGAATAATGACATATTCAGGTAAAATAATTAATTCTCAACCAAAAAGAACGAATTTTCAACAAAATAGTTAGGTTTTCAACCAAAGAGATGAATTCAAACTAAAATGATGAATCTTCAGAAAAAAAAATGTTCAGCAAAAGAGTTCAACCTTGAACCAAATAGTTGATTTTTCAACTAAAAAAGTTACATTTTCAACCAAATAGTTAAATTTTCAACTAAAAACGATAAATTTTCAACCAAAAATGTAATAGCTCAATTTTCAGTTTAAAAAATTATTTTTTAACCAAACATGAAACGAATTTTCAACAAAAGAGTTAAATTTTCAGCCAAAGAGATAAATCTTCAACCAAATAAATGAATGTTTAACCAAGTAGTTCAATTTTCTTTTCAACAACAACGTATACGACGTCGCATATGAAATTGTATACGAAGTCGTAATTTGGGATACTATACGATGACGTATACGATGTCCTTTAGGATGCCGTATACGATGTCGTATACGATGCCCTTTCCCGTGCGGAAATTTAAATCCGGGCACTATAAGGTCCTGAAAGGATTGCCGTATTATATTTAAGGTCCGGATAAGTAAATCCTATCAGGCCCTTATGGTGTTCCGTCACGCTCGGAATTAAAAGGGCCGTAATTGGCTACCTTATAAGGTCCATGTCAGGCAGCCTTTTTTGTACCTTTAAAATAATTAAGGTCCTTTGCAGGGCCGTCATTATTTCGTATCGAATCCCTTACTTATTTTTCAAATGAGAATGAAATAAATATAAAAATATGTATGCTGACTTCCAAAGGTGATGTTTTATTAAAATACATATTATTATGTACAATAATGTATATTAAAATCTTTTTCAATTCTGTCAAGTATTATAAAATTTTCCGTATCCGTACAGCGCGCGTACACAGTCGCGACTAACAAAAATTATACAACCGAGATATCTACATTAGGGATATCTCGCAGCAGCAAAAGAGTCAGCTCGACCGTAAGTGCAATAGAAGAGCCTCGCCCTAAAGTAACCACCTTTTTTATTACGATAGCATTTATGCCAAGTAAGTATGATTTTCGGCGCCTCGACTCCTGTCTTAAACACTCGACGCGCCGTTTCGACTGCGAGAGAGGCAAATCGTTGCGCGCCCTGGCGCACCACAGCCGAACTTTTGCCCAAGGCGGCAAGATTCAAATCTTCAAATTTTAAATCAAATCTTTTTGTGTCAAATCTTTTATCCATGAATCGTGGTTTATCATTCATACCATTATGAGAGTTAGATATATGAATATACGAAATTATTTATTAAAGCTAGAATAAAATAATTATTTGTTCAACATAATACATAATAAATAATTTAAGATATCAGAATTTGATTAATTATTATTTATAATGATTAATAATGCGATGAAATTGCAATATTATTATTTCAAGCATTTTACATAGCTGAGCACTGTAGATTATTGTTAAACTATTGTAAAAAAATCTAATATACTAGATGAAAAAAATTCAACAAGAATTAATCTATTTTCTCCTTTTTTTACGAAAGTGACTATTAATCATTATCATTATTATGAAAAGTTTCAATAAACTGCGTTACTTAATAAAAAGGGCAATCTATCCGGGCTTTATTCGTACCTGATCAGGGCCGTAAATACGGCCTTTTATCAGATTGCCTTAATTAAAAATAAGGCTAGCCTATCCGGGCCTTATTTGGACCTGACCAGGACCGTTATATACATTTTTTAATCAGGCAACCTTATCAGGGCCTGGTACGAGCCTTTTTTTAAATAAGGCTAAAAAAGGCATTTTCCGCACGGGTTAGGATGCCGTATACGATGTCGTATACGGTGTCCTTTAGGATTCCGTATACGATGTCGTATACGATGTCCTTTAGGATGCCGTATACGATGTCCTTTAGGATGCCGTATACGATGTCGTATACGATGTCATATGCGACATCGTATATGACATCGTATACAAAACGGCATCGTATACGACATCGTATACGGCGTCGTATATGACATCGTCGTATATAACATCGTATACGAAACGACATCGTATACAACATAGTATACGACATCGTATACGACATAGTATACGACATCGTATACGGCATTGTATACGACATAGTATACGACATCGTATACGACATCGTATACTATCCCAAATTACGACTTCGTATACGATGTCGTATACTATATCACATACGATATCGTATACGACGTCGTATTTTTCAATCAGGATTGACCGGAGAAAATTAGTACTTAATATGGGGGCGCGCGGCGCTGTATACCTATGATGCCAACTTGCTAAAAAATGCATGGTAAAAATCAGAAAAATGATATTTTGAACCAGTTCTACTGTGCTCCTCTTCTTTTTTTTTGCCGGAAGAATAAAGTTAAATGGCTTTAGCATCTAATGAGGCAAAATAAATGATAAAATAGTGTAAAGATTTGAAAATGAATGCGATTGAAGAAATTGAAAAGAGCGGGAAATTTAAAAATCATTTATAATATTTAACAAATTGTTTTTTACAATCGAAATTTTTCATGACCATAATTCAAAGTTGATACAAGAATAGAAAAGACACCTTGATTCGAGACGAATTAACTGATCTGTAGAATCAGAGAAAGTTTTTTAATGAAAAATCATTTATGTATAAACATAGTTTATGGACGGTGCCTTAACAACAAGCATGATAACGATTTAATGGTCCGCTATCCGAAAAAAGTTAATATTTTTTTCGTTTCAAACATTTGTATTCTTCCTATTAGAAATTTTGATAAATTAGATGAATCTGGAACAAAAGAGAATCAAAGGATTCTGACTTCAGGCGTAGACGAAGTAAATCAGTAGGAAGACAATGGATCAAAAGGAAGCTTTCGTGTGCACACAAACGGGAAATGAGACGATGGTTTTTAGCTTCTCCTTCTTCCTCGGTCGCGCGCCCACTTCCGGGTTTCTCCCCTTTTTCCTTCCCTTGCAGCTGTTAAATATTGTTTTATGGCTAATTACCTTATTAATACATATGGAAATATTAAAAAAATATTAAACTAGCTGTGAATTCGATCTCGAGTGTTTCCACTTTGCTTGTATTTATAATGATATGGTGCTCATTTCACAAGCACTTTGCTTCCCGTTAGCAAATGTATTTGCTTCCGCATAGAGGAAGTATTAGTTATTTTTTTCAATAATAGACAAACCAAAGTCTTCATTTTGATCAATTTAAAAATAGAAACTTGCAAACAATACAAAATTACAAAATAATACAAAAAAATGTTTAAATACAAAGACAAACCAGAGAAATCAAATTTTGTATTCGAAATAATAATTTTTCGAGCTGGAGAAGGGAAGGGAAAAGTTCTGTCGTACCTTACCCCTTTTCCAGCATTATGATTTCTTTACAAAAATTGTCAGAATTATTCTATTTTACAATTTATGAACAAAAAGTATTTTTTATTCATGCGTCAACTTTGAATTATGTCGATGAAAAAAGTTGTTCTCTTTGAAGCAGATGATTCAAATATTAAAAATGAGCATAACTTCCTTAATCATCAATAAAGTGTATTAATATTATAGATCAATCGATTTGCCTCGAATCAACATATCTTTTCTGTTCTTGCATCAACTTTGAATTATGTTAATAAAAAAACTTTTACTATAAAAAACCGATTTTCAAAATATATAAATTACCATAACTTCCCTACTCTTTGATAAAATGTATCAATATTATAGGTCAATCCATTCGTCTCGAACCAAGCAATCTTTTATATTCTTGCATCAACTTTGAATTATGTTGAAGAAAAAAGTTTTACTATAAAAAACCGTATTTTCAAATATTATGCATTAGCATAGCTTCCTTACTCTTCAATAAAATTTATTAATATAATAGGTCAATTGATTCGACTCGAATTAACACATCTTTCCTGTGCTTGCATCAACTTTGAATTATGTTGAAGAAAAAATTTTTACTATAAAAAACCGTATTTCCAAATATTATTTTTATTATTATTTCCTTACTCTTCAATAAAATGTATTAATATTATAGGTCAATCGATTCGACTCGAATCAACACATCTTTTCTGTTGTTGCATCAACTTTGTATTATGTTAATGAAAAAAGTTTTGCTATAAAAAACCGATTTTTCAAATATTATTTCCATAGCTTCCTTACTCTCCAATAAAATGTATCAATATTAGAGGTCAATCGATTCATCATGAATCAACACAACTTTTATATTCTCGCATCAACTTTAAATTATGAGAATGAGAAAATTTTTACCATAAAAATCGTTTTTTAATATAATATAAACAACCATAACTTCCTTACTCTTTGATAAAATGTATCAATATTGTAGGTCAATGGATTCGTATCGAACCAAGAAATCTTCTATATTCTTGCATCAACTTTGAATTATGTTGAAGAAAAAAGTTTTACTATAAAAAACCGTATTTCCAAATATTATGCATTACCATGGCTTCCTTACTCTTCAATATATACCATTAAACCATTTCCCTTTCAGGGTAGGCGTGACACTACCCGATTCGGGTAGTGTTTCTAGGTTTTTCTTGTAGTTATAAATAACTACAAGTGTGGGCTCACCACACCCACGATGTGCCAACAGCACTCATGTCAGTATTCTTGAATGGTCACCCATCCAAGTACTAACCGCGTCCAACGCTGCTTAACTTCAGTGATCTGACGAGAACTGGGTTTTTCAGCGTGGTATGGCCGTTGGCCAATGAAATGTATTAATATTATAGGTCAATCGATTCGACTCGAATCAACACATCTTTTCTGTTGTTGCATCAACTTTGTATTATGTTAATGAAAAAAGTTTTACTATAAAAAACCGATTTTCAAATATTATTTCCATAGCTTCCTTACTCTCCAATAAAATGTATCAATATTAGAGGTCAATCTATTCATCGTGAATCAACACAACTTTTATATTCTCGCATCAACTTTAAATTCTGAGAATGAGAAAATTTTTACCACGAAAATCGTTTTTTAATATAATATAAACAACCATAACTTCCTTACTCTTTGATAAAATGTATCAATATGGTAGGTCAATCGATTCGTATCGAACCAAGAAATCTTTTATATTCTTGCATCAACTTTAAATTATGTTGAAGGAAAAAGTTTTACTATAAAAAAACGTATTTCCAAATATTATTTTTATTATTATTTCCTTACTCTTCAATAAAATGTATTAATATTATAGGTCAATCGATTCGACTCGAATCAACACATCTTTTCTGTTGTTGCATCAACTTTGTATTATGTCAATGAAAAAAGTTTTACTATACAAAACCGATTTTCAAATATTATTTCCATAGCTTCCTTACTCTCCAATAAAATGTATCAATATTAGAGGTCAATCTATTCATCGTGAATCAACACAACTTTTATATTCTCGCATCAACTTTAAATTCTGAGAATGAGAAAATTTTTACCATGAAAATCGTTTTTTAATATAATATAAACAACCATAACTTCCTTACTCTTTGATAAAATGTATCAATATGGTAGGTCAATCGATTTGTATCGAACCAAGAAATCTTTTATATTCTTGCATCAACTTTGAATTATGTTGAAGAAAAAAGTTTTACTATAAAAAACCGTATTTCCAAATATTATGCATTATCATAGCTTCCTTAATCTTCAATAAAAGGTATCAATGTTATAGGTCAATCGATTCGACTCGAATCAACACATCTTTTCTGTTGTAGCATCAACTTTGTATTATGTTAATGAAAAAAGTTTTACTATAAAAAACCGATTTTCAAATATTATTTCCATAGCTTCCTTACTCTCCAATAAAATGTATGAATATTAGAGGTCAATCTATTCATCATGAATCAACACAACTTTTATATTCTCGCATCAACTTTAAATTATGAGAATGAGAAAATTTTTACCATAAAAATCGATTTTCAAAATATATAAATTACCATAACTTGCCTACTCTTTAATAAAATTTATTAATATTGTAGGTCAATCAATTCGTCTCAAACCAAAGAATCTTTTATATCCTTGCATAAACTTTTAATTATGCTAATGAAGAAAGTTTTACTATAAAAAACTGACTTAAAAAAACATAAGTTACCATAACTTCCCCACTCTTTAATAAAATGTATTAATATTGCAGGTCAATCAATTCGTCTCGAACCAAGGAATCTTTAATATTCTTGCATCAACTTTGAATTATGTTAAAGAAAAAAGTTTTACTCTAAAAACCGCATTTCCAAATATTGTGCATCACCATAGCTTCCTTACTCTTCAATAAAATGTATCAATGCTATGGGTTAATCGATTCGTCTTGAATCAACACAACTTTTCTATTCTCGCATTAACTTTAAATTATGAGCACGAGAACACTTTTATTATAAAAATCGATTTTAAAAATATATAAATTACCATAACTTCCCTACTCTTTAATAAAATGTATTAATATTGCAGGTCAGTCGATTCGTCTCGAACCAAGGAATCTTTTCTCTTCTTGCATCAACTTTGAATTATATTAATGAAGAAAGTTTTACTATAAAAAAACGTATTTCCAAATATTATGCATTACCATAGCTTCCTTAATCTTCAATCAATTGTATTAATATTATAGGTCAATCGATTCTTCTTAAATCAACACAACTTTTTCATTCTCGCATCAACTTTAAATTATGAGAATGTGAAAATTTTTACTATAAAAATCGATTTTAAAAAGATGTAAATTACCATAACTTGCCTACTCTTTAATCAAATGTATTACAATTGTAGGTCAATCGATTCGTCTTGAACCAAGGAATCCTTTAAGTTCTGGCATCAACTTTGAATTATGATGAAGAAAAAAGTTTCACTATAAAAAGCCGTATTTTCAAATATTATGCATTACCATAACTTCCTTACTCTTCTATGAAGAAGCAAAAATATTAATATGGAAAATTTAAAGTAGACTAGCGCCGGATTAACAAATTTTGGGCCCGTAGGTCGTAACTTTTCGTCCCCCCGCTATAATCTTTAAAAAAATTTAAAGAAATTTTTAAGAAAAAATAAAGTATGAAACAAAGAACTATAGTTTACAATATATATATTTATTATACATTTTAATTTACAGTATTTACGATCAATATCCTACATTTAAATGCGTTTTCTAGCATAATTTTCGATCGCATAATTTTTAAATTTAATTGACGCTTTTTTGTGAAAGAAAAAGATACAAAAGTCTGAGGGGCCCACTGGGCCCCTAATTTCCGATAGTATAATTTTGAAATTTAATTGAATTTTTTAAAAAGAAAAAAGTTACAAAAGTCCTAACAGTATAATTTTGAAATTCAATTGACGCTTTTTTGTAAAAGTAAAAGTTACAAATGTCTAAGGGGCCCACTGGGCCCCTAATTCTCCATAGCATAATTTTGAAATTTAATTTACCTTTTTTTGTAAAAGAAAATGTTACGAAATTCTGAGAGGCCCGCTGGGCCCCTAATTCCCAATAGAATAATTTTGAAATTCAATTTACATTTTTTTAAAGAAAAAGTTACAAAAGTTTGGGGGGGGTCTTTTTGGTTTAAAAATTCACCTGTTTTAGTAGAAATGTAATCATCTTTGGATTAAAAAGCAACTTTTTGTTAAAAAAATTAATCTTATTTGCTTGAGAATTCAACCACTTTGTTGCAAAGTCATTTTTTTTGTTAAAATTCATCTCTTTGGTTGGAAATTCGTTTTTTTTTTTGGTTGAAAATTAAATTTTTAACTGAAAATTTAACTATTCCAGTTGAAAATTCATGATTCAAGTTCAAAATTCGTCTCTTTGGTAGAAACATTTATTTTTTGGTCAAAGGTTCATCAATAAAGATTTATTATTATTACTATTCAAATTCAACAATGTGAATGAACTTTTTTTTTCTCTTCAATCAAAAATTTGTATTTATTGAAAATTTATCCTTCGGGTTAAGAAATTCAACATTTTAATTAACAATTCACCTTTTTGGTTGAAAATTTGACTATTTTATTAAAAATTTGATTATTTGGTTGAAATTTAATGTATTTTTTTTTTAAATTCTTCTTTGTTCATAGAAAATTAATCTCTTTGGTTGGAAATACAATTGTCTTTGTTTGCTGAAAATTTAAATATTCCATTTCTAATTGAAAACTGATAATTTGTTTTTGAAAACTGGACTATTTGGTTGAAAATTCATCTTTTCTGTTGAATTTTTAACCGTCTTCTAAAAAATTTAGTTATTTTATTAAAAATTAAAAATTTTAGTGAAAAATTGAACATAGTTGAAAATTCGAGTGTTTGATTGAAAAGTAATGTCTTTGGTAGAAAATTTAATAATTTAGTTGAAACTTTAACCGTTTTCGCTGAGTATTTAACTATTTTGTGAAAAATTCATTTTTTTTTTAAATTAATTTTTTTAACTAAACATTTAACTATCCTATTTTTGGCTGAAAATTGATATTTCAATCTTTTTTGGTTTAAAGTTATTGTTTTTAACTGAAAATTCAACTATACTATTTTTGGTTGAAAGTTGAATGTCTAAAAAAAAGGAAAATTTGGTGTGAAAATGAATAAATTTTAGATGAAGATTGATTTCTTTGATTGAAAACTCTTTTTGTGTTGTTGAACAGTCGTTTTTTTTTTGGTTGAAAATTAATTTTTCTAACTGAAAATCTTTTTTTTGTAGAAAATTCAACTACTTGGTTGAAAGTTGAATAACTTTCTTAAAAAATAAATTTTGTTTAAGAATTAAAAGTTTTAGATGAAAATTGATCTCTTGGATTGAAAATTCTTTTTTTTTTTGTTGAAAATTAATGTTGTTAACTGAAAATTCAACTATACTATTTTCGTTTAAAATTGATCATTTTAGTTGAAAATTCATTTTTTTAGGTTAAAAATTCAACAATTTGGTTAACAGTTCACCCATTTTGAAGAAAATGTAATTATTTTGTACAAAATTCAACTATGTTGTTGAAAAATCATTTTTTCGAAAATTCAAATGTTTTGTTGAAAATTCGTCCTTTTGGATTGAAAATTTTAACTTTTATGGTAGAAAAGTCATTTTTTTTGGTTGAAAATTCAACTAATTTTTTTAAAGATGAATGTCTTGCTTCAAAAAACAATTTGTTGGTAGAAAATAAAAAATTTCAGATGAGAATTAATTTTTTTAATTGAAAATTCATTTTGTTTTGTTGTGTTGAAAATTAATTTTTTTCGTTGAAAATTGATGATTGAAAATTGAATTATGTTGCTAAAAAGTAATTTTTTCGATAATTCGACTTTTTTGTTGAAAATTCGTCCTGTTGGTTTGAAAATTTCATCTTTTATGGTAGAGAAGTCATCTTTTTGGTTGAAATAATAAAATAAATTTGACATTTTAAAATTTTAATCTAAAATTGTTTTACTCTGTTTAAAAAAAATTCTATGTTAAAAATCTTACAAGATTAAAATGCTTGTTTTTGAATATTAATGGCCAGGTTGAGTGAAAAATTATTCAGGGAAAATCAGGGAATTTTGAAAATAACGTTTTGCGGCCACCATCTATTTCGAAAATGTTCTTTTTTTCAAAAAATGTTCACTCAACTAAGTTTCTCATCTCGCATTTTCATTTCTTGATTCAGGTTTTTATTGTTTGTCCAGCCTTTTACGAGCTGAACGAGTTTCCTTCGCGGTGGGTCATCAGACAGCAATTTACCTGATGGCAGTTGGCAGATGGCCTGAGATCTCATTCGCCAATTTCGCTCGATTCTTGATCTTTGCCAAGGATTTTCAATCAAAGAGATCAATTTTCATCTAAAATTTTCTAATTTTCAACCAAAAAGTTATTTTTTAACCAAGTAATCCAACTTTCAACCAAGGAGATGGAGAATTAAAATTCTATATGTGACGTGGAACGAAGAAACCAGTTTTAGGACCGAAAATGAGTTTACGAGAAAAAGCGAATCGAAGAGAAATTAAGACGAACAGGCAAACATAATTTATAGCAATAAATAATAATCACATTATGTGTTATTTTCATGTTTTATTACGACTTATAAAACAAAATTGAAAAATGCCTGCAAAAACTATCAGAAATGCGATGCGAATAAAATCACCTCCCAACTTTGCGCTTCAGAAAATTCAATTTTGATCGTGGAGTAATATGAATTTTTTTACTCGAAAATTCGATTTTTACGGTCCTAAGTTTGGTTTCTTCGTTCCACGTCACATATGTATAAGGGGAGGCTTTTTTCTTCCTTCCACGTCATATATATATATAAGGGGAGGCTGTTATCTTCGTTCCACGTCACATATGTATGAGGGGATGCTATTTTCTTCGTTCCACGTTACATATGTATAATGGGAGGCTCTTTCCTTCCTTCCACGTCACATATGTATAAGGGGAGGCTGTTTTATTCGTTCCACGTCACATTGTATGAGGGGATGCTGTTTTCTTCGTTCCACGTCACATATGTATGAGAGGATGCTGTTTTCTTCGTTCCACGTCACATATGTATAATGGGAGGCTCTTTCCTTCCTTCCACGTCACATTGTATGAGGGGATGCTGTTTTTTTCGTTCCACGTCACATATATATGAGGGGATGCTGTTTTCTTCGTTCCACGTCACATATGTATAAGGGGAGGCTGTTTTCTTCGTTCCACGTCACACACCTAGATATAGGGGGAGGCTGTTTTCTTCGTTCCACGTCACATATGTATAAGGGGAGGCTGCCTTCATCGTTCCACGTCACATATGTATATGGGGAGGTTTTTTTATTCGTTCCATGTCACATATGTACAAGGGGAGGCTGTTTTCTTCGTTCCACGTCACATATGTATAAGGGGTCGTCCAAAAACTACGTTACGAATTTTACGCTATTCTAGACCCTCCTCCTGCCGAAATGTAACGTAGCCCAAAATTCTTTTAAAACAGGGGAAATAGGGTGATTTTTTGATAAAAGTACGGAAATAATTAGGGAATAAAATCTTTTAAATAAAATTAATGTATATACCATATAATCCATTTTAAATTTCTGAGATTTAAAGATTTTCTACCAAAGAGGTGAATTTTCTACCCAAAAAGTTAAGTTTTTACTAAAACGATGATTTTTTAACAAAATAATTAGATCTCTAACCAAATAGCTAGATTTTCAGGCAAAAAGGCGAAATTTTTCGAAGACAGTTAAATTTGCAAGGAAAAAGTTTATTTTCAACCAAGAAATATGACTTTTCTACCATAAAAAACGAAAATACGAATTTTCAACCAGTTGAATTAAACGAAAAAGAAAACAAAAACCAACAAAAAAAAAAAAAGAATTTTTAACTAAAAAACAAAAATTTTCGACCAAAAAATTGAGTAAATAAACTTTCAGTTGAAAAACTTAATTTCGAACAACAACAAAAAAAAACGAATTTTTCACAAATCAGTCAAACTTTAAACCAAAGAGAGGAATTTTTAACTATAATTAGGAATTTTTAATTCAAAAAGACGAATTTTCAACCAATCAAGATTTTCCAGTCAGAAGAGAAAAAAAGTTTGATTTTAAGCCAGAAATATGAATTTTCAAGAAAAAAGGTAATTTTTAACTAAAAAATATGAATTTCCAATTGAAAAAAATGAATTTTCAAAAAAAAAAATGGGAAAGTTACACTTTTAGTTAGAAAAATTAATTTCAAACAAAAAAAAACGAAAAAAGGAACAAAATAGTTAAATTTTTAAACAAAGAGATGAATTATCAATCAAAAAGGATGAATCTTCAACAGAAAAATAATTGTTTTACTAATTGGTTTATCCTTGAAAAAAACAGTTGGATTTTCTAACACAGAAGATTTCAATTTTTAATAAAAAACAGTTGAATTAAACGAAAAAAATTAATTTTTAACAATATAATTGAAATTTCAACCAAAAACTTAAATTTTCAACCAAGAAAAATGACTTTTCTAATAAAAGACACATTTTCAACTAGTTAAATTAAATGGAAACAAAAACAAAAACAAATTTTTAAGAAATTATTGGAATTCTCAACCAAAAAGATGAATTTTTAACAAAATAGATCAATTTTCAACAAATTTGTTGAATTTTGAAGAGAAAAAGGCGAATTATCTATAAAATAGTTGAATTTTTATCATGAAAATATAATTTTACAAGAAAATAATTAAATTTTTTATTCAAATAGTTAAATTTTTATAAAAATAGTTTCACTTTTAACCAAATATTCGAATTTTCAATCAAAAATATAAATTTTCAAGAAAAAAGTTACTTTTCAACCAAATTGTTGAATTTTCAAGCCAAAAAGATTAAATTTTCTACAAAAGAGTTCAATTTTCAATCCGAAAATATAAATTTTTAACTTAAATGATGAATCTTTGACCAAAAAGATGAATTTTTGACAAAAAAGACAAATTTTCGAAAAAATACATGAATTTTCAACAAAGTTGTTGAATTTTTAAGAGAAAAAGGCTAATTATCTACAAAACAGTTAAATTTTCAACATAAAAATATAATTTCTCAATAAAAAAGTTCATTTTCTACAAAATAGTTAAATTTTCTTCCAAATAGTTCAATTTTCATAGAAATGGTTTCATTTTTAACCAAATTGAATTTTCAATCAAAAATATGAACGCTCAAACAAAAATATGAATTTAAAAAAAAAAGTTTATTTCCAACAAAATTGTTGAATTTTCAAGGCAAAAAGATGAAATTTTCTACAAAAGAGTTCAATTTTTACCCCGAAAATATAAATGTTTAACTTGAATGATGAATCTTTGACCAAAAAGATGAATTTTCAACAAAGTCGTTGAATTTTTAAGAGAAAAAAGGCTAATTATCTACAAAACAGTTGAATTTTCATCATAAAAATATAATTTCTTAATAAAAAAGTTAATTTTCTACAAAATAGTTAAATTTTCTTCCACATTGTTCAATTTTCATAAAAATGGTTTTATTTTTAACCAAATATTTGAATTTTCAACCAAAAATATGAAAGCTCAACCAAAAATATGAATTTAAAAAAAAAAGTTAATTTCCAACCAAATTGTTGAATTTTTAAGCCAAAAAGATTACATTTTCTACAAAAGAGTTCAATTTTCAAAACGAAAATATAAATTATTAACTTAAATGATGAATCTTGAACCAAAACAAAATTAATTTTTAACAAAATATTTCAAGTTTCAAGCAGGTAGTTAAATTTTTGATTTAAAAAAATGACGTATTACAAAATAGTTGCATTTTCAACAAAATAAATTAATTTTCAACCAAATGGTAGAATGTTTAACCAAACGAAATAAATTCCGAAAAAGGTTATAGTGGTGGACTTTTGAACCAAAATTCATTGATAATAGTACTAAAAGGTTTTTTTGTGGCATTACGAAAAAATTTTTTTTTTCATTTCTCGCGATTGGGCAAGTCGACTAGAAATTTTCAAATTTCTTTTTATTTCATGTGTATTAATAAAAAAATTACTTCAAATTTTTTTTGGTAAAGTTTATGGAAACTTTTGTTAATTTGGATCTAAAGTTGTCAAACAAAAATCTGTAAAAAATAGTTCACAAAATTTATTTAAAACTGAAAAATATCTGCATGTTTCCTTAGTTTATTAAAAAGAAGATGAAAAATTTTAAAAATTAAAACCATTTTTTTTTGCAACTTTAGGTAGAAATTAATAAAATGGTATGTTTCGTCATTTTTTTAAATATTATATTTTGACGAAACAAATTTTGCCTAACTTTTTTTTCTAAAGTTATTTAATTTATCTAAGGTTATTAACTTCCATAAACTTTACCTAAAAAAAAAATGAAAAAGATTTTTTTCCATACACAAGAAATTAAAAACAATAAAAATTTTCAATCGACTTGCCCACTGGTGAGAAATTAGTTGAATTTATTTATTTTTCTTTTAAATTTGTTCATAATGCCAAAAAGAAAATTTTCAGTGTCATTATCAATGAATCAATATATTATTAATTTAATATATATATATATATATATATATATATATATATATTTAAATTATAATTTATATATCATTTTAAATTTAAAAATGAACTAAAAATATAAATTAAATTTTAATAAATTTTAAAATAATTAGTTAATCATTTTGAGTTTTTTCGGCCCACCTTGACGTATACATCGCAAGCAGACTCGCAAAGTTTCTGCAATTATTTTTTACAATATTTTTAACTTTATTTGTAATTCTCCTTCATCAGACTTTATATTACGCAGATCCGGCTCTCAGTTTTAGAAAGGTGATTAAAAAAATGCATGGGCTTCCATTTTGTTTAAATTGGATTTTTTTATGAAGTCTAATTACAATTTGTGAGCAAATATTCGTTTCCGAAAATACGTTGGGAATTTCATTTTTTTGTTTTTAAATTTAAACTTTTTATTGAAATTTCATCTTTTCCATTTTTGGTAGAAAATTTATCTTTTTTAGTTGAAAATTCATGTATTTTGTTGAAAATGCGTTTTTTTTTTGGTAAAAAAATAATCTAATTGGTTGAAAATTAGTGTTTTTTGGTTTCAGAAATTCATCTCTTTTAGTAAAAACTGTATCTACTTTTGTTGAAAGATCAACCATTACATATTTTTTTGAGAATTATTTAATATTTTGGTGAAACTGCAACTGTTTTTGGTTAAAGTTTAATATTTTTTAAAATTAAAAATTCGACGACTTGCTTAAAAATTCATTTTTGTTAGTTTAAAAATTGAACTATTTGGTTAAGTGTTCAATTGTTTTTGGTTGAAGTTCAATCTTTTTTGTTTGAAAATGTAACTATTTGATTGAAAATTCTCTTTTTGTTTATTGAAAATTCAACTATTCCGTTGATAATGCAACATAAAAAATTTGGTTAAAAATGAACTATTTTGTTCTAAATTTATATTTTTTGGCTTGAAAATTCAACTGTTTTACAGAAAAGTCATATTTTGGCTTCAAAGTTTAACAATTTGAATGCATTTTCCTTCTCTTGACTGAAAAATCTTTACTTTTGGAAAATTCATCTTTATGGTTGGAAAATTTATAATTTTAGTTGAAAATCCGACTCTTTTGTAGAAAAATCTTTTTTTTTTTTGTTGAAATTTAACTTTTTTTACTAAAAATTTATATTTTTTAGTTTAAAATTCAACCATTTGCTTGAAAATCTTGAAAATCTTTTGATAGAAATGAAATTTTTTTTTGGTTTAAATATCAACTATAGATATTAAAAAAGTTAAATTTTCAGTGAAAAAAAAATTTTTAAATAAAAAAAAAATCTCAATAAAATAGTCAAACATTCAACCCAAGAGATGAATTTTTAGCTAAAATGATGACTCTGCAACCAACTAAATTAATTTTTTACAATGTAGTTCAACTTTTAATAAAAAAAAACAACAAATTTTTAACCGACAAGACGAATTTTCAACAAAAAAGTTAATTTTCAACCAAACAGTGGCATTTTAATCAAAACAGAGTAAATTACAAACAGTAAGATTAGTTTCCGACCAAAAAAGACAAATTTTTATTTCAAAAAGTTCAATTTTTAACCAAAAATAGCAAAGGTACATTTTCAGTTGAAAAAAATAATTTTCAAACAAAAATTTTTTTTTCACAAAATGGTCCAATTTTTAACCAAAAAGATGAATTTGAAACAAAAAGATGAATTTTTAAAACAAAAAAAAACGAATTTTCAGCCAAGAAGATTTTAAGTTTCTAACAAAAAACATAAATTTTCAACAAAATACATGAATTTTCAACTAAAAAAGAAAAATTTTCTACCAAAAATGGAATAGTTACACTTTCAATTGAAAAAATTTATTAAAAAAAAAATGTTTAGCAAATCAGTAAAATTTTCAACCAAAAAGTTGAATTTTTAACTAAAATGTTGAATTTGTAATTCAAAAAGACGATTTTTCAACAAATAACGATTTTCTAATCCAGACAGAAAAAAGGGCGATTTTAAGCCGAAAATATGAATTTTCAACAAAAAAAGTCAATTTTCAACCAAGAAGATTAGGTTTCTACCAAAAAAGACTATAAAAGATGAATTTCCAACAAAAAACGGAAAAGTTAATTTTAAAAAAAATTATATATACCATTAAGCCATTTCCCTTTCGGGGTAGGCGTGACACTACCCGATTCGGGTAGTGTTTCTAGGTTGATAACTTGTAGTAAATAACTACAAGTGTGGGCTCACCACACCCACGATGTGTCAACAGCACTCAGTTTTCTCGAATGGTCACCCATCCAAGTGCTAACCGCGCCCAACGCTGCTTAACTTCAGTGATCTGACGAGAACTGGTTTTTTCAGCGTGGTATGGCTGTTGGCCATTTAATTATTTTATTTTTATTTTAATTATTGGCCATTTAATTTAAAATTAATTTTTAAAAAATTGCCAACAAAATAGTTACATTTTCAACCAACGAGATGAATTTTCAACTTAAATGATGAATCTTCAACTAGAACATTTAAATTTTCAGTTAAAAAAATTAATTTAAAAAAAAAAATTTCAACCAAAGAAGATTTTATTTTGAAATAAAAAACAGTTGAATGCAACAAAAAAAAACGAATTATGAAACAAAATAGTTGAATCATCAACCAAAGAAGATTTATTTTCATTTTTGAATTAAATTTTTGAACTCGTGTCACAAGCAATTTTATATTTTTTTTAGATATATGAATCCTCAAAAAAACGTTTTGAAGGCAGATTTTAAAAATAATATTATAATTAAAATGCAAATATGTTTATTTGCAGTTTAGTCTTTTTTGTTTTAAAATTCGACCATTTGGTTGAAAATTCATCTTTTTAGGTTGAAAATTCTACTATGTATTTAAAGATTGAACTATTTTGTTGAAAATTTAATTATTCGTTGATAATTCAAGAATATTAAAAAAAAAAAAAAACTTAACTCTTATAGCACTGAAACAGAGGTCTATAAACGGTTCACCCTTACTGCATGTGAAATTTTTTTTTTACTAAGGTGGGCAAACACTGTATGAATTTAATCACAACCAGTGTTAATCCGCGGTTGCATCCAACTTTATTATATGTACTCGCATTTGCCTGGACGTTTGGCCAGGGGAGAGGAATACTGAAGAAAACCCCCTCCCGAGTTCAGTTCATTTGTAATGGCTTCATAAATAAAACGAGTTTAGTTCTGAAAAAATGTAGGAAAATTGTTTAGAGGGAAAAGAATTCGTTTGCCTTTTAACACCAGCTGATGTCTGCATTTTTTGTGCAACTAGAAGCCAGTTATAGTCAATTTTATGACTAAGATTTGAATTTTCGAGCTGGAAATTTTGTAATGGGATGTAAATTCACTTGCGAGTGAACATTGAGCAATCTTATCAGTAAAGTCGTGGTCGAGCTCGTGCCTTCGGTTATTCCGCCCACATGGGATATGCACTATATATATATATACATATATATATAATGAGCAATAAGGCACACCCTAAAGTTCTAAAGTTCTGTCTGGCCCATTATTTCCAGTACTGGGACTGGTTCTTCCGCGAGTTTGTATCGCCGCGGGAGACATTGAGTACTTTTCTTTTTGCATGTCCATTTTATGTCGCACGCACATGAAAGTATTTGAGAAGATACTTATTGCAACTATTTAATGACGGCACGGCGGTCGACCAAGTGCAGCAAGAACGACAAAATAAGTTGACTTTGGATTTAATTTATTTCAGCCAAACGTCTTCAAGACCAGAGGCTACATTTTTTACTGATTATTACTTATGTATCGTCTTCTGAAATGTGGAAATAAATTATTGCTAACATTTTTAAATTTGCTTTCAGTCGGTTATGTTAATTTCGTAAATGGTTTCTTGTTAATTAAATACTTATTTAATACAAGCCGTTAATTAGTTAGTTATAATTAATAATTTAATATTTATAAAAGTAAGTGATTCTTTGTTAAATAACTTCTTCGCATTGGCTATAAAACTGCGTCGCATGCTCTATGCGATTACGCAGAAGTGCGTGCTTCCCACTTGAATGCATCGCATACTTTATGCGATTACGCAGAAGTGCGTGCTTCCCACTTTAAATGTTTTGCGAGGTGTTTTGGTGAAAAAGGTGATGTGCTTCTGGATGACGCTATCTTTGAATGGTTTAATAACGTGAGCGACAGAGTATCTGGACCGATTATTCAAGAGAAAGCTCTCCTTTTAAACGTGATGCTCAATGGCCCGCAAACGGTTTAAGTACGTGAGCAGGAAACACATTTATTTTAATGTGTAACAGCAAACTTTCTTCCTCATTTCCGTTTTATATTTAGTTTACCGTTCTATCCGTATTAAAAAAACAATTCTCAAAATATTTTTTACCAAGCAGTGAAATCCACCGGAAACGGTTCATAACCCCGGACTGCATGTTTGCTAGAACTGCATGTTCTAGTCTCACTTAGCGAGAAATAGTTTAGTAAATAGAGGAAAAATAATAGGAAGATAGGTTATGTTATCAAATCAGGAATGTTGTAGAAATGTTGTACTTTCTTGTAAAAAATTTTTCCATCAGGGATCGTAGCTAATACTAAACATGGACGTTTGTAATCTGTTGTAAATTTTTATATCTTGATAAAGGCGCAAAGCAGGTGTTGAAACTGGTTTATTAAATATTATTATGTTGAAAAAAAAAACAATTTATTCTTGCCAATCGTAACATGGGTTATATTAAACACCTCAGGCCAAACCAGTTATCTTTTGCAAGATATTATTCTTTTCAAAATGTCCGTCATATCTAATACAGTAACCCCCGGAAATAGTATCGGTTTTGGGGCTGAACTTGGATCTAACTCCCCGGAAATAGGCCGAGTCCGAACGTAAACAATCAGGGACGTGTGCAACTGCTTACGTACTTAAAACGTTTGCGGGCTGTTGAGCATCTCGTTTAAAGGGTGAGCTTTTTCTTGTCAACACTTCAAGTGGGAAGCACGCACTTTTGCGTAGCGCATAATGCGCATAACGCAGTTTTACAACCAGACATACGAAGAAGTTTTTTAACAAAAAGCACATACTTTTATAAATATTAAATGAACTGATCACGAAAAAGACAGTTTTCGCTATTCTGACGTCAACACTTGACAGTTTGACATTAAAAAACACTGCAGTGGGATTCCGATGCTTGAAGTCGATCGGACCTCTCTTTCTACCATGTGAGATAGACAAAGACGATCCGATTCTTTGTTTTCTTATCGGATTTCCAAGCTTCCATACTTTTCCACCCGAGATGACACCTTTTTATTTCGTCCTACCGAGATAGCACCTTGATGAAGGTCCAAAGAAGGTGTCGAAACGTCGGTTTATTAACTATGATAAATAAACTAATTTATAATATGACCCAAAAAATGTTTTTTCTCCATTGGTGGAATTCTTACAAAATCAATGAAAACGTTCGAAGAGAGGTTAAGTTTGAGACGTGTTGTGCTAAAAAGTTGGAATCTTTAAATCACCCAAGGACGCTCGAAAGCGAATATATAAACATGGCCTAGTCTCGAGATGGGTTATAATAACACTCCAGGCTAAACCGTTAACCTTCGCAAGATTTTTTTGCACAGCTCACACATTTACATTCGCTAAACGACACGTTAGTCAAGCGGATGATCTGTTTAATCAGCATAATATGGGGCTGAGTGGACCGGCTAGCTCTATAATACATCACTTCATATGCTTGCAAATTATTCCTCTTCTTTCCTTCCTTCATTCTCCTCCATCCTTACCCCAGATTCATGGGGAAACTTGAGACACTCCAGTAAACGATAGAGATGAGGTCGAAACGATTTAAAAGCATCTGGATGATTTTAGATCATTATGCAAATTAATTTCCTGAAACTAGATGTTCAAAAAACAACCATTTTGAAAGAGTTTGAATGTCAGTTCTTAAACGAGGGGGACAAAACAAACATAATCCACCTGTAATCCAAGGTAATTCAAGTCGTTTTGAGTGAATCTTGACTTTAGAAGAGTAGTGGATGTTACGTTATTTCGAGCGCGGAGAGAACTCGGATGGGTGACCGTATGGGATGTCGAGCGGGAGGTTTGACGCCGAGGACTGTGTACACTCGATGATCACTACTCATCGAATGTTTACTTTCAAATTCGAGAGTCGGAAAACCAGTTAAACTCGGGAATATGGTTTTCTGCAGTTTTCCACTCCCCGGGCCAAACGTCAGGACAAATGCGAGTACTTCTAATAAAGTCGGATGCAGCTGATTAATCACTGGTTGTGATCAAATTCATTTAAAGCTACTTGTAATTCAAATAATTTGGGGTAATTTAGGTAATCCCAGTAATTAATTTGTAATCCAGGTAATTCGGAGTAATTTACATATGTAATCAAAATAGTTTTCAACTTCTTCATTGAAATTTTTTTTTTATATTAATTTTCTTAACTCAAAATTTAACTATTTCAGTTCTGATTGAAAATTGATCTTTTATAGTTGAAAATTTATTTATTTTGTAGAAAATTCGTCTTTTTCGTGGAAAATTCATGACTTTGGTTTAAAATTAATTTTTTAAACTGAAAATTTAACTATTTCATTCTTAGTTAAAAATTTATCTTTTTTATTGGAAAATTTAACTACTTGGTTGGCAATTAAACTACTTTGTTAAAATTCATTTTGTTTTTGAAGATTCTTGATTTTATTTGAAAGTGGCTTGGTGGAAAATTTCACTATTTTCTTGAAAATTCGCTTTTTTTGGTTGAAAATTCTTTTTTTTTTGGTAAAAAATTAATCTTTTCAGTTGAAAATTCATATTTTTGGTTGAAAATTAAATTAATTAGTAAAGAATTAGTCTACTTTGTAGAAAATTCAACTTTTTCGTAAAAAATTTACTTTTTTGCTGAAAATTCTTGTATTTTGTTGAAAATTCGTCTTTTTGGTTAAATTCTACTGTTTTTCGTTTCAAATTAAAATCTTTTTTGGTTAAAAATCCAATTAGTTATTATTCTTGGTGACTAATTCATCTTTTTGGTAAAAAGTTTAATTCATTGGTTGAAAATTTAACTATAAGGTTGAAAATTTCTTTAAAAATTTAAATATTTGGTTGAAAATTTACGTATTAAAAAAAAATTAATTTTTTTTTATAGAAAATTAATCTTCTTGGTTGAATCTTTTCGGTTGAAAATTCATTTCTTTGAAGAAAATTAGTTATTCATTACATTTTTCGTTGGGAATTCATTTATTTTTATTGATAATTCAACTACTTAGTTAAAAGTGGAAATAAATTGTTGAAAGTAATTTGTTTGGTTATTAATTAATCATTAAAATTTTAAAAAACTTTTTTTTACTGAAAATTATTTTTTTTTAACTGAAAATTTAACCATTCCATGTTTGTTTGAAAATTTATTTATTTTGTTGAAAATTTGTCTTTCTTGGTAGAATAATAATAATCTTCTTGGTGAAGAAATTATTTTTTGGTTTATAATTCATTTTATTTTGGTTGAAAATTTAACTGTTTTGTTGAAAATTCGTCTGTTTTGATAGAAAATGAATCTTCTTAGTTGAAAATTCATTTTTTTCGTAAAAAATTCATTCTTTTTTGTTGAAGATTCATAATTTTGGCTGAAATATAATTTCTTTTTTCAAAAATTTAAAGATTTTGTTCAATATTAATCTATTTTGTTAAAAATTATTTTTTTTTTGTAAAAATTAATTTTTATTTTTACAAATTTATGTTTTTGTTTAAAAAATTCATTTTTTGGTGGCAAATTTTTTTCAAAAAAATTGTTTTTTTTATTGCAAATTAATTTTTTTAGATGAAATTTTAACTATTCCATTTTTTGTTCAAAATTCATTTGTTACAGGTGAAATTTTCAATATTTGGTGGAAAATTCGCCTTTTCGGTAGAAATTAATATTCTTGATTAAAAATTCATCTGCTTGGTTGAAAATTGAACTATCTGTTAAAAATTCCTTTAACTTGGTAAAAAATTAATTTTCCAAACTGATGACTTAACTACTCTTTTTTGAGTAGAAAACCAATATATTTGGATTAATATTATTTTAACTATTTTGTTGGATATTAGTTTTAATTCTTTTTCGTAAGAAATTAATTTGTTTTAAAACTGAAAATTTAATTATTCTATTTTATGATGAAAATTTATCCCTTTCAGTTGAAATTTGATGTATTTTGTTGAAAAATGGTCTTTTTGGTAGAATAATAATAATGTTTTTGGTGAAAAAATTATTTTTTGGTTGAAAATTCGTTTTTTTTTATTGATAGAAAATTCATCTTTTGTATTGAAAAATCCACTATTTGAAGAAAATTTCATATTTTTGATTGAAAATTCATCATAGTTGAAAATTAATTTTTTTAACTAAAGATATAGCTATTCCATTTTCGCTTGAAAATTTATATTTTTAGTTGAAAATTAATTAATTTTGCTGAAAACTCGTTTTTTTAAGTTCACTTTTCTAACTGCAAATTGAAATATTACATTTTTGGTTTGTAAATTTAGATTTTTTAGTTTAAAGTTGAAATATTTGGTTGAAAATTTTGTTTGTTATGAAAAAAAAAATATTTTTATGAAAATTCGTTTTTTTTCTTGGTTGAACATTTATTTTTCTGACATTTTAACTATTCTAATCTTGGTAGAAAATTGATTTTTTTATATGAAAATTCATAAACTTTGTTGAAAATGAGTCTTTTTTGGTAGAAAATTAAACTTTTAGTTCAAAATTCAACTAACTATTTGGTTAAATATATTTTTAATCAACATTTTTTTTTGCATCAACATTATTAATCTTCTTGGTCGAAAACTATACTATTTCGTTGAAAACTTACTTTAATTTTATTGAAAATTATTTTTTTTACTGAAAATTTAACTGTTCTATTTTTAGTTGAAAATTTAAATATTTATTGAAAATCCATCTTTTTTGATAAAAGAGCACTCTCATTAGTTGAAATTTCATCTTTTTGGTTAAAAATTCATTTCTTTGGTTGAAAATTTAACTGTTTTGTTGAAAATTCCTTATTTTTTTGGTTGAAAATTTATTTTACTAACTGAAAATTATCCTACTTCATTTTTGGTAGAAAATATATCTTTTTAGTTTAAAATTCATGCATTTGGTTAAAAATTAATTTGTTGTTGTTGAAGATTCATCATTTTAGTTGAAGATTCACTCTAAATATTCAATTTTTGTGTGGAAAATTTACCTTTTTTGATATAAATGTAATCTTTTTCATTATCTGTTTATTGAAAAATTTAACTATACTATTTTTTGTTAAGAATTCATTTCTCTCACTGAAAAAAAAACTAGTTGAAAATTCGTTTTTTTGTTGATAGAAAATTCATCTTTTGAATTGAAAAATCCACTATTTGGTTAAAATTTAATATTTTTGGTTGAAAATTCATCATTGTGATTGAAAATTAATTTCTTTGTTTGAAAAATCGTTTCTTTTTAGTTGAAAGTTATTTTTTTTCATCTAAAGATATAACTATTCCATTTTCGCTTCAAAATTTGTCTTTTTAGTTGAAAATGAATTGATTTTGCTGAAAACTCGTTTTTTTCTCTTAATTTACTTTTCTAACTGCAAATTGAAATATTATATTTTTGGTTTGTAGATTGATCTTTTCTTAGTTTAAGATTGTATTATTTTATTAAAATTAACTTTTTATTGAAAGTTTAACGATTCTATTTTTAGTTGAAAATTTAAATATTTATTGAAAATCCATCTTTTTTTTTATTTGGTCAAAATTTAATATTTTTGGTTGAAAATTCACCATTGTGATTGAAAATTAATTTCTTTGGTTGAAAAATCGTTTCTTTTTAGTTCAGAGTTATTTTTTTCAACTGAAGATATAACTTATTTTGTTGAGAATTAATTTTTTTGGTTGAAAATTGATTGTCTTAACTGAAAATTTAATTGCTTTATTTGTGGTTGAAAAATAATTTTTTTCTATGGAAAAAAAATTTGATTGAAAATTGTTTTTTTTTTCGATGAAAAATCATGTACCTTGTTGAAAATGAGTCTTTTTTGGTAGGGAATTAATCTTTTGAGTTGAAAATTCAACTAACTATTTGGTTCAACATTCCTATTTTTGGTTGAAGATTCATCGTTTTAGTGAAAAATTCTTTTCTTTGGTTGAAAATTTATCTTTTTGACTTGAAAACACAACTAAAAAGTGTTTTAAATATATTTAGAAACAAAATTTATTTTGCATTAATATTATTAATCTCCTAGGTGTATGATTGGTTTTATGCCTAGAAGAATTTAGAAATTTGGATATTGTAGCAACCGCTGTTTAATGCGAATAATATATTTTTTATTACTTTGACTTCTTTTATCATTTAAATTTAGCGCCCTTTCCAATTTGAAGCGATGCCTTTTCGCGCGAAATTTAAATGATACGATTTTTCAAATCCTAATTAAAAATGCTCATAAATGCTCATAAATGCTCATTAAATTCTCAAAGCACACAAAGGTTGAGCATATTCTCGAGCATATTCTCATGCTCGTGAGAATTTAGTGATGCATTCGAGACGATTTCGAGAAAATTCGAGATTTTCTTGAAAAATGTTCAGGTGAACTCAAAACTTCATGGAGATCGAGAATCTCGAATAAAATGTTACAAGAATCTCGACTCGAGATCTCGAAATTTTTTATTCGAGATTCTCGATCTCCATGAAGTTTGCAGTTCACCTGGACATGTTTCAAGAAAATCTCGAATTTTCTCGAAATCGTCTCGAATGCATCACTATGAGAATTTCTCGGAGCACTTAGACTCTAGTCTAACTAACCCCACATGTCCGGAATTACCCCGTTTGAGGATAATTTTAAAAATTTCTTTTTTCAATGTTAAAATATTTTGATTGTGTTGAGTACTCGAAGAGATGGACTTGCAAAAGATGCGGCCCTGTTTGGTTGCCTGGGGCAAAGCGAGCCCAGGTATAGAAGCGTCCGATGGCCTCGGGGCCAGTTGCGGCCATAGATATGATGGCAAGACATAAGTATAAGTATAAGCTTAAGTATAAGTATAAGTATATTTAAGTATGCATGTATAGAGATATATATTTGTGTGTGCTCCAGCCAAGTCGCATTCCACAAGGATTCGCGTATGGGATATGAGAGCGCTGAGGACACTTTTGCCCCGGGGCCACTCCCGCATATGAATGCAAATTCAAAAATGCCTCATTTTCCTTCGCGGACGTTTATTCAAATGTACACGAAGGCGCTAAATACCATATGATGCTAAAGGTCGAGCGCAAACGTCATATCTGTTTTGTACCTCAAGTTCCTGTCTGACTCGATAATATAAATACTTATTAACTCAAATGGGAATTTAAGTCAGCAGACGTTATTCAGAAGAAGTCATTTCTATTCAATTACTTGTGAGCCACTTTTTTTCAGAGTCTTTGAAAATTGGGAATTAGCCGGAAATAATAGAGAATATTTTTAAATATATTTTTTTCTGGTGAAATTAAAAGAAAACTGAAAATGGAATATAACTAGTTGAGGAATGTTTTTTTTTCAATAAGCTTGAATATTTATTTATGTTTAAAATGTATACTTTTTAAATTTTTGGCGGGAAGAGGAGACATTCTGATTCGGGCAGCGTCAGAAGTAAGCGTCAGTCTGATTAGCGCAGTTGATGGGGGTATTAATATGGCCGCTAGTGATTGGAGTAAACATAACCTCCTTTTTCGTTTATTATTTGAAACGTGTTTAAAAAGTATGGAGAAAGACTAAAAAATATTAATTAATTAATTAAATTAATTAATTAATCTGTGGCTTGATTCCCAGCGGAGCGAAATTAGATCTTTTTTCAGAAAAAAATTATTTAAAATAATTTTTCTTTCATAACTCCATCTAGACTGAAGAGACGTTAAATATTTTCGGTTATTCTCTAAAGATAATACAGATTCCTTGAAAAATTTGATTTGTAGTTCTGTGGTTCGATTCCTAGCAGAGCGAAAGGAGAAGATCTTTTTTCAGAAAAAAATTATTTAAAAAAGATTAATTTAAAAAAAAGCTTTCAACGAAATTCATGAACTTTCAACAAAGTAGTGGAATTTTCAACTTAAATGACGAATCTTCAACTGGAATTGTTCAATTTTCAGTTGAAAAATTAAATTTTAACTAAAAAACAATGATTTTTCAACAAAATAATAAAATTTTCAACTTAAAGTTGAGTTTTCAACCAAAAAAAAGAATTTTGAAGCAAGATTATTAATTTTCTACAAAAAAAAACAACAAATTTTCAATAAAATAATTAAATTAAAAAAAAAAAATTATTCGACCAAAAAGGTTAGATTTCAATTTTTAACAAGATACATGAATTTAGAACCAAAAAGTTAAATTTTCAAGTAAAAAAGAGAAACTTACAATCAAAGATGGCTTAGTTAAGTTTTCAGTTAAAAAAATATTTAAAATTTGCACCAAAAGAGTTTAATTTTCAACTAAAAAGATTAATTTTCAGGCAAGAGGATTAATTAGAAATTATATTTTCAGAAAGAAAATTAATTTTGAACCAAGAAAAAACAATTTTCAACAAAACAGTTAAATCAACTAAAAAGATTAATTTTCAACTAAAAGCTAAGAATCTTCAACTAGAAAAATGAATTTTTAACAAAATAGTTCAACTTTCAACCTAGCAGTTGAAGTTTCAACTAAAAAAGATGAATTGTCAACTAAAAATAGAATAATTAAATTTTCAGTGAAACAAATGAATTTTCTACCAAGATGATTAATTTTCTAGCAAAAAGATGAATTTTTCAAGAAAAAATTGAATAGTTAAATTCCAGTTGAGAAAATGAATTTTCATTAAAAAAGAAAATAGTTGAAATTTAAACAAAATAGTTAAGTTTCTACCAAAAAAACGAAATTTCAACAAAAAACTTGAAATTTCAACTAAGAGAGACATATTTTTATCAAAAACGAATTAGTTCAATTTTCAGTCAAAAATATTAATTTTTAACAACAAAAAAGTTGAATTTTCAACTAAGAAGATGAATTTTCAACAAAAATCAAGAATCTTTTACCAAGAAAATGAATATTTAACAAAGTCGTTCAACTTTGAAAGTAGAAGTTGAATTTTCAATGTAAAAAGACGAATTTTTAACAAAACAGTTGAATTTTCAACTAAAAAATGACTCTTGAACAAAATTTTTGAATTTCCTATAAATTAGAATATATTTTCACGAAATAGTTTAATTTTTGGCCAAAAACACAAATTCCCAACAAAATATATACATGAACTTTGAACTAAAAAAGATAAATTCTCAACTTAAAATAAAATATTTGAACTTTCAGCTTAAAAAGTTAATTTTCAATAAAAATCATAAATTTCAAACGAAGAATATTAATTTTCTACCAAAAAAGACGAATTTTCAACCAAAGAAAGGAATAATTTTTAACGAAGAAGATTAATTTACTACCGAAAAAGACGCATTTTAAACAAAATATGTACATGAATTTTCAACTAAAAAATGCCATTTTTCAACTAAGAATTTTTTCAGTTAAGAAAATTAATTTTCAAAAAAAAAAACAAAAAACAAATGATCAATAAAACAATTGCAAACTATTTGGATAACCTGTGCAAATTATTATGAATTACGTGAATTACTCTGAGTTACAAGTTAATTATGAGTACTTGGATTACTAAAAAGTACTTCGAATTACCTGGATTAAAAGTGGATTACCCTGAATTTATTATTATTATTATTTATTTATTTATTTTAAATTTATTAATTAATTTATTAATTATCCTGGATTACGAGTGGATAATTTGTACTCCAAATTATCTGGATTACAAGTGGAGTACTTGGAGTACTCTAAATTATCTGGATTACAAGTGAAGTACTTGGATTACCTAAATTAGTTCGAATTATCTAGATTACAAGTGGATTAGCTGGATTACCTAAATTACTTTGAATTTAATGGATTACAAGCGGATTATAGTGTATTACAAGTGGATTATAATGGATTACAAGTGGATTATAATGGATTACAAGTATATTATAGTGGATTAAAAGTGGATTATAGTGGATTACAAGTAGATTATAGTGTATTAAAAGTTGATTATTGTGGATTACAAGTGGATTATAGTGGATTACAAGTTGAATATAGTGGATTACAATGGGATTATAGTAGATTACATGTGGATTATAGTTGATTTAAAATGGATCGCAGTGGATTACAATTGGATTATATTTGATTACAAGTGGATCGCTTCGTGTTACATGTGCATAAGCTCGCATTACAGTTTGATTACCCGGATTACAAGTGGATTATAGTGGATTACAAGTGAATTATAGTGGATTACAAGTAGATTATAGTGGATTACAAGTAAATTATCTTATATTACAAGTGGATTATCTTGGACTACCTAAATTACTTTGAATTTGATGGATTACAATCGAATTATAGTGGATTACAAGTGGATTATAATGGATTACAAGTAGATT
>CAKNYM010051571.1:60876-74647 GCA_932195095.1 Andricus curvator | reverse complement strand
TTTCATAGCTCCATCTAGTCTGAAAAGACGTTACAAATTTCTGTTATTCTCTAATGATGATACAGATTCCTTTAAAAATTTGATTTTCAACATCTAGCATAATAATGCGTATATTTTCTGAAATAAAGTTTCTTCTCTCGATCTCTCTAGTAGCTTAATGGGAAAAGCACCTGACCGGAAATCAGAAGTTCTGTGGTTCGAATCCCAGCGGAGCGAAAGGAGAAGATCTTTATTTCAGAAAAAAATTAATTAAAATAATTTTTAATTCACAGCTCCATATAGTCTGAAAAGACGTTAAAAATTTCTGTTATTCTCTAATGATGATACAAATTCCAAAATATGAACCAAAATATGAATTTTAAACAAAAAGTAAATTTTCTACGGAAATAGTTCAATTTTCAACACAAAAAGTCGAATTTTCAACAAAATAATTAAATTTTCAATCAAATAGTTGCATTTTTATGCAAGAAAGATGAAATTTTTACTAAAACAGATGAATTTTTTTATTGAAAAGACAAATTTTCTACAAAATTAGTTGAATTTTCAACCAAAAAGCTGCATTTTTACCCAAGAAAGATGCAATTTCTACTAAAAACTATGAATTTTCAAATCAAAGAGAAAAATTTTCAGAAAAGAAATTTGAATTCTCATCCAAAAAAGATTTGTGTTTGATTTTTCAACCAAAAAGTTGAATTTTCAACCCAGGAAGATGCAATTTCTACTAAAAACTATGAATTTTCAAATCAAAGAGAAATTATTATTATTATACCATTAAGCCATTTCCCTTTCGGGGTAGGCGTGACTTGCTCGGTTGGAGAATAGTAGTGTGCATATGGGTATAAAGGTATAAGGTGGGTAGGAATATAGGTATGAGGTGGATAGGTATATAAGTGTTAGGTATATATATTTTAGATTGATCTGGAATTCTCGTGTTATTTATTTAAATGACACGTTTACTCCGCAACACTGCTCCGACCCAGGTTGCTGATCAATCTCTCTAGCGATCACCCCAAGTGAAGAGCCTCACAAAATTGTTATGTATGGTTCTCCACTTGGGCCCATTAGTATCCAAGATCTTTGTTTCAGGCGTCATTCATTCTACTGTCACTCTGTTTACAAACTATTTGTCGCCACACTTTTCTGTCCTGGCATACTACTCTAGCTTCCTTCACGTCCATGCATTTTTTCATGCAAGCTCTTGTGTTCCTATGGCTTCTTATGTCTCTACGGATTAATGTCTCATTTACAGATTCTAACCATTCTTTCGGCGGTCTACCTCTGGGCATTCTGCCATTTACTTTACCTTTATACACTTGTTTGGTCAGTCGTTCATCTTTCATTCTTTCAAGATGTCCGAACCATCTTAACTGATTTCTTTCCCATGTGTCAACTATTGTCTCTTTTGCACCACATTCTTTGAGGATTGTCTCGTTTCGGACTTTGTCCATTAGTGTTTTCCCGCATATTATGCGCAGAGGTTTCATGCCGATCGCGTTAATTTTACTCCTGTCCTTTTCTTGACAGGTCCATGTCTCGCTACCGTATAGTACCGTCGGTACGAATATAGAATTGTGTATGGCCATTTTAGCTTTTTTTGATATGTTTTTATTTGTTAGGATGGACCCTGCTCTACCGATAACCTGTTTACCCTTATTTATGCGCCTATCTAACTCCCCATCTATTTTTCCGTCGCTAGTGAATAGACTACCTAGATATACGTACTTGTCAACTTGTTCTAATCTCTCATCATTTAGGACAATGTTGCACATTGTTTTCTCACTCTTTCCCTCAAACACCATGATTTTTGTTTTATTTACGTTAATTTTGAGTCCCATGTCCTTCATGCTTGTATGAAGTTTATTCAACATTCTTTGCAAGTCCTCGACTGATTCTGCCAAAACAATCTTGTCATCTGCGAAAGCTAACCCACGTACCTTAACTGTTTGGAGATCTACACCTTCTTCGTCGAAGAGTGCAGTTCTTAGACACTTATCCATGAATATGATAAATAGCCACGAGGACATAACGCATCCTTGTTTCACGCCTTGCGTAATATCGAACCAGTCACTCAGTTTCCCGTTTACCCTTACGCTCGCTTTACTACCTGTATATATTGTTTTTATTGCTTGCAGGAGCCCTCCATTTACTCCGTATTCTTTAAGAACTTCCCAAAGTTTACTTCTATTTACCGTGTCAAATGCTTTTTCTAGGTCAATAAATGCACAGAAAACTTTCTTTCCTACTCTCAAGCTTTTGTCTGTGATCTGTCTTAGGCTAAATATCTGATCTGTACATGATCTTCCTGGCATAAATCCACTTTGGACTTCCCATATTTTTTCTTCTGTGATTTCTATTACCCTACGAATGAGTATTATTGAGTATATTTTACTTACGGTACTTAGTAGGCTGATACCTCTGTAATTCCTGCAGTTGTTTTTATCTCCCTTTCTTTTGTATATTGGTACGATAATCGCTTTTTTCCAATCGTCTGGGACTTTCCCCGTCTCGATACATAAATTTATTAATTCGCACAACCTGTGAGGTATGTACTCGCCACCGTATTTGAGCATTTCAGCACTAATACTGTCTATGCCAGCAGCCTTACCGTTTTTCAAGTTCTTAATTATGTCTCGGACCTCAGTGACACAGACTTTTTCAATTGGGTTTTCTAATGCATTATGTTCTATGTCGTAGTTTTGTTGTCCTATATCTTCACCTCCTAATAGTTCTTTAAAAGAGTCTTTTAAAGCGTCTACTATCCCGTCTATATCATATAGCATTTCACCTTTGCTGTTTCTCATGCTGGCAAACTCTGTACTTTTACTTTCCTTCAACTGTTTATATAGTAGTTTCATTATTCCTCCAAAGCCGTTTTGTATTTTGTTCTCTTCTTCTGTTCTGATTTTTTCTTTACTCTCCTTGACTAGTCGTTTCATTTTCCTCTTTTTGTCTTTGTAATCATTTTTGAGTCTATTCCTCTCCTCATCGCTAAGACCTGTCATGTTTAATGTTCTCTTGTGCGCTTTTTTCTTTTCTCGCTAGGCTGCTTGAATTTCATCATTCCACCATGCATCACCAGACTTTCTTCCTACCACTGCCGTACCACACACTTCAATTGCAGTTTTAACAATGATATCCCGTAATAAAGCCCACGCGCCCTCTATATCTTTATTGCTCGTAAGCGCTTCCCAAGTTGCCCTATCTATGCGTTCGCTTAACTTATTTTGAAACTCTATTCGCACTTCCGGTTTCTGTAAATTTTCAATCTTTATTCGAGTTTGTTTCGTTTTTTCTGTTCTCTTTCTTTTCCATCCCCGGCCTAAGTTTATTTTAGAGATTAAAAGATAATGATCAGTATTGCATTCGGAACCCCTCATGACTCTTGCATCTTTGACTAGTTCTCTTAGTCTTTCATCCGCAATAACGAAATCAATTACACTGCGGTTATTTCCTTTACACCAAGTGTACGTGTGGATCATTTTATGTCGAAACCAAGTATTGGTAATAAATAGGCCCTTTTCTAGGCATAAGCTAACTAATTTTTCCCCGTTATAATTTTTTCTTGGATCCCCAAATTTACCTAGTACCCTTTCTGTATCTGTATCCTGACGTTGAACGCCGACCCATCCGTTCATATCTCCTAGCAGAATTATTCTTTCACCTGGATCGCAAGTACTTATTGTGTCATTTAAAGTGTCCCAGAAAGCGTCTTTGACTTCTCGCGGCTCACTGTCAACTGGGGCGTAGCACGCTATGATAAATAACCTTCTGATTCCTACCTTCATTCTAGCCCACAACAATCTGGGAGATACAAAATCATGATCTTTGAGATGCTGTCTTGCTTTTTTATTCATAATTAAACCGATCCCTTGACTACGATTTGATTCACTACCTACTCCTGACCATATTTCAAAACCGCCTTTCAACACCCCATTTCCTATGTTTCTACTTTCGCAACCCTTTTTCTTCGTCTCAGGTACACATAAAATATCTAGTTTCCTTGCATGCATAGTTTCTCGTAGTTCTCTTATTTTAAGGTCATTCACTCCTCTAGCATTCCAGACACCCAGTCTCCATTCATCGCCTGAAATTCGACCTTTACGTTTACCGTGTGTATGCATTTTGTCGATCCAAGTTTCAGTCCATTCCGAGGCTACTTTATTGTTTGTATTATTCATGTTTAGATTGTACACCCAACTAACACCTTTATGCGCGAAATTTGTTTTGCGAGCCGAAATCATGTCCAAGTTAAGTGATTATTCGTCGTACGGTGGATAGTCTATCTGTAACGTCAGTCCCACTAATACTTCTGTTACTGCGTGGGGGAGGGGGGGGGTGGATGTGAGGACAGAGAAAGGAAACCGAGAGTCTCGATTGGTTGGTGATTTATGCTGAGAAGGTTACCAGCCTTCAGCAGCGTTGTATTTGATAGGAGTTAATATGTGCCCAAAGCCGAATTCTGGCCTACCTCTAAAACAGGAGCCAATAAGTCTTTTTTTTTTTTTTTTTTTTTTTTTTTTTTTCAATTTGAAAAAGAGTTATATATATAGATATAGCTGAAATTCGCTCCTGGTTAAAATATTAAAATAGTTATAATAATTGAACTGCAATATTATAAGTTTTAGGGAGAATTTAAGATGCATTTAGGAGTCTTTGAAAATGACGCGTCAATGCAATATTATAATTTTTAATCCCTGGCAATTTGCGAAAAGCTTTAACATGAAAATAACAATTGAAAATTCCTACTAATGGAGAGCGGGAAAAATCGTAAAATATTTGAAAATCTTTGAAATTTCCTGAAGCGTTATTATTTTCTTCAAATAGGCTTTGATTTTTCAACCAAAAAGTTGAATTTTCATCCAAGGAAGATGCAATTTCTACTAAAAACGATAAATTTTTAAATCAAAGAGAAAAATTTTCGAAAAAAAAAATTGAATTCTCATCCTAAAGAGATTTTAGTATGACTCCTCAAGATCAAAATATGAGTTTTAAACAACAGGTCAATTTTTTTCAAAATTGTTGAATTTTCAACAAACCAGTTGAATTTTCAACCAAAAAAAATGACTTTTTAACAAAACTGTTGAATTTTCAACCAAAAAGTTGCATTTTTATCCAAGAAAGATGCAATTCCTACTAAAATAGAAGAAATTTTAAATTAAAGAGACAAATTTTCAAAAAAAAAGTTGAATTTTCATCCAAAAAAGATTTTAGTTTGACTTCTCAACCTCAAAATGTGAGTTTTAAACAAGAAGTACATTTTTTACAAATTTTCAACAAAACATTTGAATTTTCAACCAAAAAGAATTACTTTTTGACAAAACTGTTAAATTTTCAACCAAAAAATTGCATTTTCATCCAAGAAAGATGCAATTTCTACTAAAATAGATAAATTTTTAAATTAAAAAGACTTTAAAAGATTTTAGTTGAATTTTCAAGCCAAAATATGAATTTTAAACAACAAGTAAATTTTCTACAAAATAGTTGAATTTTAAATAAAAAAGAATGACTTGTTAACAAATATTTGAATTTTCAACTATAAAGTTGCATTTACATCCAAGAAAGATGAAATTTCTACTAAAACAGATGAATTTATAAATCGAAAAGACAAATTAAAAAAAAATTCAATTCTCGTCCAAAAAAGATTTCAGTTGAATTTACAACACCAAAATATGAATTTTCAAAAAAAGTAAGTTTTCTACGAAAATAGTTGAATTTTCAACCAAAAAAAAAAACGACTTTCAAGAAAGCAGTTGAATTATCAACCAAAAAGGATGATTTTTGATCCAAACTTGTAACATTTCAAACCTAAAAACTTTTATAAACGGAATAAAACAATTTCAAATTAAAACTGAAAATTTTTAAATTTATTCTGTTTGAAATTTACTTAAAGTTATAGAATTTCTCTGACTTTTGCAAGATTTTTTTTTCTAAGTCTCTGACTTTTCCCCGGCCAATAAAATTTCCTGACTTTTTAAAAAAATTTTATTGGGATAGTTAAATTTTCAGTTAAAAAAACTAATTTTTAGCAACAAAAAAGCGAATTGTTGAAATCAACGAAAAAAACGAATTTTTAAAGAAATAATTGCATTCTCAACAAAAATTTGATGATTTTTTATCAAAGAAGATTAATTTTCTACCCAAATAGATGAATTTTCAACAAAAAAGATTAATTTTCTACCCAAATAGACGAATTTTAAACAAAATAGTTCAATTTTCAAACTAAAAACTAGAAAGTTCATTTTTAATCAAGAAATATGAATTTTCAACGGAAAAGTTAGAATTGTCAACTAAAAAAGATAAATTTGCAACTAAAAATGGAATGGTTAAATTTTAGATTCAAAAAATTAATTTTAAACAAACAAAAGGAATTTTCTACCAAATAATTTAATTTTCTACCAAAGTAGTTGCATTTTGAACAAAAAAGATGAATTTTTAAAAAAAATGTTAATTTTTTACCAAATAGATTAATTTTCTACCAAATTGTTGAATTTTCAAGCCAAAACAAAAAAACGATTTTTCTACAGCACAGTTGAGTTTTCAACCCGAGAATATATGAATCCTTTTTTTTTGAAAATGATTGTCTTTAACATAAAATTGAAGTTTTCCAGTTTTTATTGTAAATTAATCCTTTTTGATTGAAATATCAACCACTTGGTTAAAAATTAATGTATTTTGTTCAAAATTTGTCTTTTTGAGAAAAAAATTATTCTTGTTTGAAAATTTATTTTTCTTGTTCACAATTGATCAACTTGGTTGAAAATTGAACTACTTAGATAAAAATTTATTTTTGGTTCTCGATGCATCAGTTTAGTCGAAAATTCATTTCTTTGGCTGTAAATTTAACTATTTTTAAAAATTAATTTTTATTGAAAAAAAAATAATTTTAAAAATGGAAAATGTAACTATTAAGTTTTTAGTTATAAACTGATCATTTTTAGTTTTAAATTAAACTATTTGGTTGAAACTTCGTGTATTTAGTTGAAAATTGGACTTTTTCGGCAAAAAATTAATCTTCTTGGTAAAAATTCATGTTTTTGGTTGAAAATTCAACAATTTCGTTGAACATTCGTCTTTTTGGTTTTGAGGATTAAAATATTTTTTTGCAAATTCGTCTTTTTGGTTTAATTGCATTTTTTTCGATTTAAAATTAAAATTTTTTTTGGTTGAAATATCGACTATTACATTTTTTGATGAGAATCCATCTCCTTTGGCTGAAAATGTAACTGTTTTTTTTAATTCGTTTTTTGTTTGTTAGAAACTAATTTTTCAAATGGAAAATGTTATTCCCATTTTTAGTTGGAAATTTATCTATTTGGAAATTCAATTATTATTATCATTATTATTATATTTGGCAATTCAATTATTTGGTTGAATATTCGTCTTTTTGGTTTTCACGATTCAACAATAAAATTCAACAATAAAATTGAAATATTTTTTGTTGAAAATTGATTTTTATAACTGAAAATTTAACTATTCAATTTTCGGTGAAAAACTTGTTTTGTTTTTTTAAATAAAAATTCAACTATTTGTTTGAAAGTTGATATATTTTAGTAAAAAAATCAAATACTTTGTTGAAACTTTATATATTTTATTGAAAGTTCAACAAGTTTGTAAGAAAGTACTAACTTAGTTCCTGTTCATCAAAAAATACTTTTAAAAAGGTTCATTTGACGAGTTTTTAAGGCGTCCTCATTAGGGTGATTTTTTTTTGGCTTTTTTTTCAATTCAACTTGGCACCCCTAAAAATTGTTCCTTTTTCCGAGAAAATGACCTCTAATTTGTTTCAGAATTAAAAAAAAATATTTAGAGGTCGCTCAAGGCCATTTTAGGGCAAAAATGCTAATTCCAAATTAAATTGACGCTATTCATTCATCATTTATTTCTGGCGAGTATGAATTGTGTTCCTTACAATTCGATATTGCACTCCGATTTTTTTCAGATTTTTACAATAACATTAAAAGGTCACTCAAGGTCATTTTAGGGCAAAAATGGCCATTCCTAATTAAATTGACGCTATTTATTGATTATTCATTCCTGACGCGTATGAATTTTGTTCTTTACAAGTCAGTATTGCACCAGATTTTTTTCAGATTTTTACAATAACATTCAAAGGTCGCTCAAGGTCATTTTCTTAATACAATGTTGATTCAATTAAATTTTCTCTAGTTCTTTTTTGAGAAACAGTGTCAATTTATTCATTGCGGCAAAAAAATTAGTCAAAAGGTTTAATAACTGCGTGTCATATTACTTTAAGGTCATTTAAGGTCATTTTACAAAAAATGGTCATGGACAATTTTTTTCTTTCTCATGGTAGTTATTTTATTAAAATTTTGCTTCAGATTGAAAATAGAAAATGTTAAAAACACTATGATATCGCAGCTTTATTAATATATGATCAAGTTTCGTTTTAAAATTGTTATTCCGAAGAATTAATTATCATGAGTGTAGAAGAAGGGGTAATGATTTACCTTTTAGCAAAGAAAGAGGAAAACTTAGTTGGCGACGAACTACCATCTAATATGCAAGTGTTAACACTGTTTTTCATTATCACAATTTACAGAAAGCTCATTTTTTTCGAAATGACCTACAATGTCCTTCAAATCATATGACAAACATTTATCAAATAACTTGACTATTTTATTTGCCGAAATGAATAAATCGACACTGCTTCTCTATAGAAAAAAAAACCAGAAAAAATTTCATTGAATCAACATTTTATCAAGAAAATGACCTTGAACCACCTTTCCATGTCATTCTAAAAATCTGAAAAAAAGCTGAGTGCAATATTGAATTGTGAAGAACACAATCCATACGTGCCAGGTATGAATCATCAGTAAATAGGGTCAATTTAATTAAGAATGGCCATTTTTGCCCTGAAATGACCTTGAGCGATCTTTGAATGTTATTGTAAAAAGACTGTAAAGAAGATTTTTTCAATTGGCATTAGGGTCGTTAGTATCAAAAATGTTAAAGTTTCGTATTACAGTATTACAGAATCTGGTAAACTCGAAAAAACGTGTTAGTCTCTTGGCGGTCTCAGACGTGAAGGGTCATTCTCGAACCCAATAATAAAAATTTCTCCTAATTCTTAAAATATTTTAAATGTTGTTTTCATGAAAATTATTTAAAGGGGAAAAAAAAAATGTGTCTTAAGTTGTGTCAATGTTTCAAAAGTTATATTATGTGATTACTTAGTGTCGTCCGAACCAAGCCTCCATCTACGCAGATGTAACCATAATAATACATAGGAATGGAAGTATTGGAGGAAAGGGAGATGGAAGGAAAATTACGAAGGATAAGTTTTTAAAAAATTATTTAGTTGATTCATAAATATTGATACAAATTCGTTATCAATTTAATGATTTTTGATTTTCTGACTCAGTTTTGGCCCCTATCCGTGGCCGGAATATTATTATTAAAAATTAATTTAAAAACAAAATTTATTTGCGGTTTGAAAAATTAAATTAAATAAGTTTCAACCCCTATCCGCGGTTGAAATTGCATTATGTTTAAACTGCAAAATTTACAAACATAGCAATTTTTGAAAAAATTACACATTATAATTAATTTAGGTCATTTAAACCGTTAAATGCATAAATTATAAAATGTATTGTCTAAGGCAGGACTGATTCATATAGCCTTACTGATGAGTCCGATGAGTCAGTCCAGGACGAAACAAAAATAATCCAAAATTTAATTTAATTTAAAAAGAAAAATTATATAATTCTTAAAAATTGATTGCAGAACAAAAATAAATACTAACGACCCTAATGCCAATTGAAAAAATCTTCTTTACAGTCTTGATACTTGGGTCAATTAATAACGATGTCTTTCGAAAAAACAGCAAAGATATCATCTATAACTATAAAAAGTTATTGTAAAAATCTGAAAAAAACCTGAATACCATATGGACTTGTAAAGAGCACAATTCATACGCGCCAGAAATTTATAATCAACGAATAGCGTCAATTTAATTAGGAATGAGCATTTTCGCCCTTAAATGACCTTGAGCGACCTCTACATATTTTTTTTCAAATTCTGAAACAAATCAGAGGTCATTGTCTCGGCAAAAGGAAGAATTTGTAGGGGTGCCAAGTTAAATTAAAAAAAAAAAGCCAAAAAGAAAATCACCCTAGTCCTCATACTCCTGGACGGTGCTGGAATTATTAAGAAATTCCTTCACGATCAAAGGTTTCTTTGGCCCAAAGTCGTCAACTTCTTGGACTGAGGCTTACACAACTTGTTGAATCCCAGCGAAAGAGGCGGAGGTTATTAGCAGATTTAATGGAAGGGGAGTTTGTGGGTGTATAGGGCGTTTATGTGTGCATGCGTCTGCGCGCGCGTGTGTGTGTATGTGTGTGTGTGTGTGTGTGTGTGTGTGAAGGGTGGGTATTGGGAAGGAACAAGGCAAGGCAGTGAAAGAGAAAGATGTGCGTCGCTGGAAGCGCGTGCCGACCGGTTTGGCTTGTGCTCGCTCGCAACGACCAACACCACTCATCTCTGATACCACTCATGTTTTACGTAGGTAGTTTTTATTTAATTTATTAATATGCTTTAGCCTGAAACCTGAGCCGTGCTACATCTTTACTACACCCGACGCACAGAAGCCAGTTCTTAGGCAAGGGCGTTTCCGGATGCAAATCCCTACCTTACCGACTTCGAGACCGTTCTACAGCTCAAATGGTTCGTGTCCGTGCTAAGTTTCTGGAATTTTCTTAAAGGGGCCTGATGACGTCATTGAATTATAGCAATTGTGATAAGCCAATTTTGCGTAAACAACTTCAAGGCTATTTATCATATCAATTAGGGGCCAATACCACTCATCTCTGATACCACTTATTTTTAACGTAGGTAGTTATCATTTAATTTATTAATATGCTTTAGCCTGAAACCGGAGCCGTGCTACATCTTTACTACACCCGACGCACAGAAGCCAGTTGTTAGGCAAGGGTGTTTCCGGATACAAATCCCTACCTTACCGACTTCGAGAGCGTTATACAGCTCAAGTGGTTCATGTCCGTGCTAAGTTTCTGGAACCCCGTGTAAGAAAGTCCCCCCCCCCCCCCGCCCGGATGTCAAAATTATTTCTTACGTAAGATATTTTCACGTTTGTGAATTAGTAAAAAACAAAAGTTTAACAATTCGGTAGAAAATTCAAATATTTAGTCAAAAGATAAACTAGTTTGTCAAGAATTATTTTTTTTTTATTTGAAGATTTATCATTTTAGTTTAAAATTAATTTCTTTGGTCGAAAACTGAACTATTTTGTTAAAAATTTAACTATACCCGTTTAGGTAGAAAATTCATAGTTTTTAGTTGAAAATTCCACTATTCAGGTGAAAATGTATGGACTTTGTTGAAAATTCGTATTTTTTATTCAAATCAACTGTTCCTAATTTAAAATCTAAATATTTTTGGTGAAAATATCAACTATCACGTTTTTCGATAGAAATTAATCTTTCTGGTTGAAAATTAATTTTTTCAACTGTAAATTTAACTATTCCATTCTTGATATAAATTTTATCTTTTTTAGTTGAAACTTCAATTATTTGGTTGGAAATTGATGTATCTTGTTCAAAATTCTTTTTGGTTGTTATGGGAAATTAATTTTTTTAGTTAAAAGTGTAACGGTTTAGTTGAAAATTAAACTGTTTTTGATTAAAACTAAAAATATTTTTTAGTTGAAAAATGAACTATTGCATTTTTTTTTGAAAATTCATCTTTTTATTTTGACAGTTCAACCACTTTGTTGAAAATTTGGTCTTTTTGGTTAGAAATCAATTTTTTAAACCGAAATTTAACAATTTAGTTGAAAATTTTAATGTTTGATTAAAAATTAACTTTTTTGTTGAAAATTCATAATTTTGGATTAAAAATTCAACTATTTTGTAGAAAAATCGTCTTGTTGACTGAAAAATTCAACAATTTAGTAGAAAATTCACCTGTGTTGTAGAGATTTTTGTTTGTTTGTTAAAAATCAATTTGTTTAACTGGAAATTCAACAATTGAGTTTAAAATTTAAATGTTTGATTAAAAATTAACTTTCTTGTTGAAAATTGATATTTTTGGGTTAAAAATTCAACTTTTTTTATAAAACTCGTCTTTTTGACTGGCAAATTCAACAAATTAGTAGAGAATTCACCTGTTTTGCAGAAAATTAGTTTTTTGGTTGAAAAACCATTTTTTTTACCGAAGATTTAACAATTTAGTTGAAAATTTAAATGTTTGATTAAAATTTAACTTTCTTGTTGAAAATTCATATTTTTGGGTTAAAAATTCAACTTTTTTGTAGAAAACTCGTCTTTTTGACTAAAAATTCAACAAATTAGTAGAGAATTTATCCGTTTTGCAGAAAAATTAGTTTTTTTGGTTAAAAATGAATTTTTTAAACTGCAAATTTAACAATTTAGTTGAAAATTCAAATGTTTGATTAAAATTAAACTTTTATGTTGAAAATTTATATTTTTGGAATAACAATGTACCTGTTTTGTAGAAAATTCGTTTTTTTGTGTTAAAAATGAATCGTCTTTGTGAAAAATTCAACTATTTGGTTTGAAGTTGATTAATTTTGTTGAGAATTCCTCTTTTTGGCTTGAAAATGATACAATTTGGTAGAAAATTAAACTTTTTTGTTATTTTTAGTTTAAAAATTAAACTATTTGGTTATAAATTTATGTAATTTGTAGAAAATTCGTCTATTTTGGTAGAAAATTCAAATATTTGGTTACAAATTTATTTATTTTGTTTAAATTCGTCTTCTTTAGTAAAAAATTAATCTTGTTGGTTGAAAATTCATCTTTTTCGGTTGAAAATTTTATAATTTCGTTGAAAATTCAACTGTTGCGTAGAAAGCTCGTCTTTTCGCTCAAAAATTCTACATTTTAAATTAAAATATTTTTTTTTTATTGACTTGAAAATCTTTCTTGTTTGAGAATTAAAATCTTCTTGCAAATTCTTTTTTTTTTTATTTGGAATTTTATCTCTTTTGGTAGAAATTTAATCTTGTTTTGGTTTTGTTACGAATTCTTTTTTGATTCAATTCAAGTGGTTTTGATTTAAAATAAAAATCCTTTCTACATAGTTCAAAATTTCAGAAACGAATTTTTGTAAACAACTTCAAGGATATTTAATTATTATCTCAAATAAGCATTTCACGTAAACATTTTCAAGGTTTTATTTTGATTTATTCTTGTATTAAGTACCGCGCAAAAGAAAACTAAGAATGATTTCTACCAGCTAAAACCTTGAAAATGTTTACGACAAATGTATAGTTGAAAAATCATAAATAACCTTGAAGTTGTTTACGCGAAATTTGTTTCAAGAAATCATTTAAAAATTTTTTAAATTTTAAACAAATGTGAAAAAAAATATGTTTGCGATGTAAGTAGGTTGAGGAAGTGGAGAAAAAAAGGTTCATAAAAATGATTTACAGATACGCTCCACTGATTTCCGAGTGAGGTGAGAATTTAGCTAGGTTGGATTTTCAAGGCATTTCGACGATACTTTATTGGCGAAAGTAAATCGTTGCCGAATTCCAGGCTTTTGATCCTCGCATTTTTCGGATCGTTTCTCCGAATCGCGGCCACATTCCAGAAAAAATTCGATATAACTATGACTAAATTTTAACAAACTATATTGGCACGGGCGTGTTTTACCCTATCCACTAGGGTGGCCCAAAAAACCAGGAGATTCTAATTTTTTTGCAAACCTCGTCCATTTTTTTTGGTTCTCCAAAAAAGTAAATATGCCTTTTTTTGTTTATTTTTTAAAT
>CAKNYM010051571.1:31416-47000 GCA_932195095.1 Andricus curvator | reverse complement strand
TGTTTAGCAAAGTGTATAAGATTGTTTGAGCCATATTGAAAAATGTTTATAAATAACAAACATACGGAAAACAGATTGCAAGCATCATCAGTTTCATAGTAGTTTTTTCTGTCCGAAGTATATAAAAAACAACTATCATCTGTTCCTCAAAAAACAAACATGCTTAGCAAAGTTTATAAGGTTGTTTGAACCATATTGAAAAATGTTTATAAATTACAAACATACAAAAAACATTTCGCTTGATCAGATTGCAAGTATTATCAGTTTCATAGTGATTTTTGCTGTCCGAAGTATATAAAAAGCAACTATCATCTGTTTCTCGAAAAACAAATATGTTTAGCAAAGTGTATAAGATTGTTTGAGCCATATTCAAAAAATGTTTATGAATAACAAACATACGAAAAACGTTTCGCTTGATCCGATTGCAAGCATCATCAGTTTCATAGTAATTTTTTCTTTTAAAAGTATATAAAGAACAACTATCATCTGTTCCTCAAAAAACAAATATGTTTAGCAAAGTGTATAAGGTTGTTTGAGCCATATTGAAAAATGTTTATAAATAACAAACATACGAAAAACATTTCACTTGATCAGATTGCAAGTATCATCAGTTTCATAGTAGTTCTTTTCTATCTGAAGTATAGAAAAAAACTATCATCTGTTCCTCAAAAAAAAAATGTGTTTAGCAAAGTGTATAAGGTTGTATACGATGTAAAAAACATTTTTTATTTTTATATACGACCAGAAAAATTGGCAAAGGAACCTAAATACTTGGCAAAAGTGCGAGCATACTTGTTGATTGGGAGGCAATTTTAGAAATTTTTTTAAACATTATGGTGGAGTACTCACATACCATACCCGATCCACAGATAGAACACTGTTCCAATAGGGATCAGATGAATTATTTTCAATGTTTTATTAAGTTAAAAATCCTAGTCGACAAAAAGAAAATCGATTCATATATTTAGTAATAGTCGAAATTTGCGAGATGATTGCTCATTATATTAAACATCATTCTCTCGTTTAGATAGATAGAATGTCAATAAAAATTTCACATATCGTAGCAAATCAATGTAAATTTGACTATTTAAAATATGATGACCAACTCTATCAAAAGTTTTTTAAAATCTGCCCAAAAAATTTCAGAACCGTTCAAAATTATTCTTTTCCCGAAATGGTTTAGCACGAATGAAACTCACAGGATGTGTTCCTTATAACAAGAAAATTCTACCAAGAACTGGAAATCAGAATATGGAAAGAAAATTCAAATTTCTGAATTAGTTTCAAAAAAAATCCAAGTTCAAATAAATTTTTTTTTTCATTCTGAGCCATGAATTATTAGTACCTTCCTGATTAAAAATGAATCCGGTCATTTCTGTATTTAATATCAGTGCCAATAAATTTCTTTTTAAATGTAAATATCAATTAATGCATCCTAGAAAATTTGAAAATTATTATTGATGTCCTTCAGGGAAAGTTTTTTCTCTGATTGGACGACCTTCTTTCGATAAAATAACCTTTAAAGAAGTGTGTCTTAATATCTAACATCAACAATTTTCAAAAATCTTTTAGGTGACTGAACAAATTTTTAATATTATTTCAACTTTTCAATATGAAACATTTGCTACGTCCTACTGAGCGTTAATATTCGGTCAAATAACTGTATAATATTACGGGCCATCAAAACATGTAAAACAAATATATGAATCATTTACAAAACTCAGAGCTTTCAGAGATTTTATCTCTGAAGCTTAAATTCAAATGTTCAATACTTCAAATATATACATTTTTTAATCATTGAGCTGTAATTTAAAATAATAAAATTCGCTTCTTTTAATCTGAATTTCTTAAATTGAATTATCTAATCGCGTTTAAGATAATTACAAGTAAACAAGATTTTTTATGAAGTACTTTATAAATTCTTTGAGATTCCCTAAAATCTTTGAAACTCCTTGATACCTTTTTTGAATCCCTTGAATTTTTTAAATATTGAAATTTCTGGAAATCTTTTAAAATATGCTGAAATATTTTGAAGACTTTGAAATTCTCCGAAACTTTTAAAATCTTTAAAGTCCTTGGTTAGGGTCCCCAGTAAAAATTTGAATTTTTAAATTTTGCAAACGCTACCTCCTAAATTTCTTCCTTTTGGTGAAAAAATACCGCGATTAATTTTCTTTTACTTTTGAAAAACTGTTTCGATGTTCCGCTAGGCCATTTTACATTTGAAAATAAATTTCCTTAGTTTTCGATTTTTTAAAAATACAAAGTAAAGGCTAAAAAATTATTTTAGTTCCAGAAAGTATTTTTTATTTATTAGGGACTAGGCCCTGAATTTTATGAAACCAACAAATTTTTTTTTGAAGATATAATCGGGCTTAGCATACGAAAATGTCTAATTTCATTACAATCAATCGTCTGAAGTTGCCCCTAAACACTTTTTCCACTGGATTAATATGCAAAGAATTCGAAAAAATTTATAAGAATTCCAGAAAAATAAAACGAATTCAGGATAAATTCATAAGAATTCCGAATGGATTTAAAAGAATCCAAGTAAAATTCAAAACAATTCAAATGATTTTAGCAAATTAAAATTCAAAAATCAAACAATTTTTATTAAATTATGTAAAATGGGAGTCAACAGAATTCAGGGAAAATTCAACAGAATTTGAATGATTGAAAAAAATTTCAAATAAATGAAATCAATGTACGAAATAAAATTCGAGCGAATTTAGAGGAATAGAAGGGAAATGAGAAAAATTCGATGAAATTAACAAAAATTCAAGTGAATTGGAAACAAATCAAAAATATTTATAAATTAATTGAATTCGTTGAGTTTAGAGTAAATTAAAAAAAATGCACGGAAATTCATAAGAATTTTATGAAATTCTTAAGAATTCAACGTGAGTTTAAACGACCTTAGTGTTCAGTAAAAAAAACTAAAACAAAAAAAATCTATTGAATTGAGTAAATTTAGAAGAATTTAAATGAATTCTTGAGAATTGAAAAGAATTCAGTGTAAGCTTTAAATTAATTCAAAAGAATTGCAAAAGATTTCAAAAATCTAAAATATTGAATTGATTTCTGTAAAACTGGCATGAACTTACAAGAATTCAAGGGAATTCAAAAGAATTCAAAGATCACTAAATGATATAAAATGATAAATGACTTATAAATAAAAAATGATAAAATAAGTGACAAAAGCTGACATGCTTTCTCGCACGTTAAGCACGAATAGGCGCGGTTAGTGCTCGGATGGGTGACCGTACGTGATTCTCGCTTCTGATGTTTTTTAATGCTTTTAACTACTGTAGAGTGAGAGGTTTGATGCCGAGGAATTAATTTTTCCACTCGATGCTATCGATTGTCTACATCCAACTCGAATTAGGAGTTTTGGTTTTCTGCAGATTTCCTTTCCTCTGCCCAAATGCTCAGGCGAATGCGAGTGATTCTAATAAAACTAAACTAATCTATTTCTTCAGCCACATTCTGCTCGACCATTTCTTTGAATCAAAGAAATTTTCTTTGATTCAAACAATTTTGTTTTTAGTGTATGATTGAATCAATCTACTCGAGTAATTGAGGCAATTCTCTCCAGACCAAAGTTGCAGAGAACTTGTTTTCCGAGAGGTAAATTTACAATTACAGTCTTCAAATGGACTTCCCATATTACAGTTACTTATCGATCCAGTTTGACTTTAACCGACTCGTATCGCATGTCGATGTTAGTGCAATTGATAAGTAAGTCATTGAAGATCATTCTGCCATATCCCGTGGAGTACACCATAAACCCCGGGATATCAAATCGGTGCATAAAATGGAAGTAGGGAAAACTAAACGGTGCTAAGTCCACTTTTTGAAAAAATTAATTTTCCTTCCAAAATCACACTTTGTCGCTTTTTTGCACTAACCTTAGTGAAAAAATTGAGATTTCGCAACATTTTACCCTGTTACTATCCTTGTTACTAAATCGGTATCCTCGAAACGTGAATAGTCAGGGGAGTCTGAACCGTTTCCTGTTGGAATGCATAATATTGCGCAATATACTCGACTGAGTACTCGCGCACTGCGGCCCTTCCGAGGCGAGAGTCGCAACCGTTTCTCGCCCTGCCCGCTGAGTCGAATTTTTAACTGAAAAAGATCCATTTTTAACCAGATAGTTGGGTTTTCAACCAAAAAAGGTAAATTGTCAACCAAAAATGGAATAGATGAATTAAAAAAAAAAAATTTCCACTAGAAATACACGAATTTTCAACAAAATAAATTTTCGACCAAAGAGATGAATTTCCAACCTAAATTATGAATCTTCCACCAAAAAAATTAATTTTTAACAAAATAGTTCAAGTTTCAACCAAACAGTTGCAAATTATCAACAAAATAGTTAAATTTTCAACTAAAAAGAATGATTTTGTAGAAAAATTGTTAAATTTTCAGTCAAATCATACAACATTTAACCAAAAAAGATGATTTCTCAACAAAAAATATAATAGTAGACTTTTCAACCAAAAGGAGTTAATTTTCAACAAAAAATAGTTGGATTTTGAACCAAAGAGATTAAATTTTCACCAAAAAAAGCGAATTTTCGACAAAATAGTTAAATTTTCGCTTAGAGAGATTCATTGTCAACTAAAATGATGAATCCGCAAACAAAAAAATTAATTTTCAATAATAGAATTAAACTTTCAACCAAGTGGTTTAATTTTTAACCAGAAATTAATTTTCCACCAACAAGACAAATTTAAAAAAAAATACATAAATGCTCAAGCAAACAATCAAATTTATCACTAAAAAATATGAATTTTCAATTAATAATAAAATAGTTAAATTTTCAGGAAAAAATTTAATTTTTAACCAAAAAAAAAGAAATTATCAACCAAAGAGTTGAATTTTTAACTGAAAGATTTTTTTTAAACTGAATAGTTGAATTTTCAATCGACACAAGATGAATTTTTAACTGAAAATGGAATTGTTAAATTGCCAGTAAAAAATTTAATTTTCATCTAAAAAAGAAAAATGTTTAACCAAATAGTTGAATTTTCAACTCAGTTGAAAAAATTAATATTAAACAAAAAACGACGTTTCAACAAAATAATTGAATTTTCCACCTCAAACAATGACTTTCTAGCAAAACTGTTGAATTTCCAGGAAAAGAATTACATTTTTAATCAAATAATATAATTTTTAACCAAAAAAGATGAATTTTCAACCAAAAATATAATAGTAGACTTTTCAATAAAAAAATAACTTTCAGCCAAAAATAGTTGAATTTTAACCCATAAAGATGAAACACATTTTGACACAAGAAGATGCATTTCCAACTAAAATGATGAATCTTCAATAACAAAAATTAATTTTCAACAACAGAATTTAACTTTCTACCAAAACGATAATTTTAAAGCAAGCAGTTCAATTTTCTAGCAAAAAGACGAATTTTCAACGAAATATATCAATTTTCAAGCAAATAGTTAAATTTTCAACTAAAAAAGATAAAATTTTAAACCTAAATGGCATAGTTCAATCTTCAGTGTAAAATAATAATTTTCAACAAAAAACGATATTTTAACAAAATAATTAAATTTTTTACCTGAAACAATGACTTTCTAACAAAATTGTTCAATTTAAAAAAAGAACAAAATTTTAACCCAAATAATACATTTTTTAACCAAAAATATAATAGTAAATTTTTCAATACAAAAATTAACATCCAACCAAAAATAGTTGAATTTTGAACCGTCAAGATGAAATTTCTACTATAATAGTTTAATTTTCAACAAAACATATGAATTTTTGAGCAAATAGTTGAATTTTCAACAAAATATATAAATTTTCGAGCAAATAGTTGAATTTTTAACTAAAGGAGATAAATTTTCAGTAAACAATTTAATTTTCGACGAAAAAATATAATTTTTCAACCACGTAGTCCAATTTTTATCTAAAACATATCAATTTTTAACGAAATAGTTAAATTTTCAATCAATAATATGAATTTTTCACAAAGCAGTTTAACCATTAACTAACAATTTGAATTCTTGACATAAAAGTATGTATTTCCAACTAAAATGGTGAATCTTAAAACAATTGAATTTTCAACTAAAAAAGATAAATTTTGAACAAAAAATAGAATAGTTAAATTTACAGTAAAAAATTTAATTTTCAACCAAAAAAAAAGATGTTTCAGCAAAATAATTGAATTTGCTACTTAAAAAAATGACTTTCTAACAAAATTTTTGAATAAAAAAAAAAGAATTAAATTTTTAACCAACTAATATAATTTTTAACCAAAAAAATTAACTTCTAACAAGAAATTGTTGAATTTTGAACCATAAAGATGGAATTTCTAATATAATGATTGAATTTCTAACAAAATATATAAATTTTCGAGCAATTAGTTGAATATTTAAATGAAGAAGATTAATTTTCAGTAAAAAATTTAATTTTTGACCTAAAAAAGCAATTTTTCAACCAAGTAGTCGAATTTTTAACTAAAAATGATGAAATTTCAACACAAAAATATGTATTTCCAATTAAAATGATGAATCTTCAAACAAAAAAATTAAGTAAAGAAAAGGAATTCAACTTTCAACCGAAAAGATTACTTTTCAAAAAAATTCATCAGTTTTCAACCAAATAGTTGAATTTTCAATTAAAGAGTTGAATTTTCAATTAAAAAAGATAAATTTTGAAACTTAAATAGAAAAAGTTCAATTTTCAGTTTAAAAATTAATTTTCAACAAAAAAAAAGATGTTTCAGCAAAATAATTGAATTTGTTATTTAGAACAATAACTTTCTAACAAAATTGTATAATTTTCAACAAACGAATTGAGTTTTTAAATTCTTAACCAGAAATATATTATTCGTAGACTTTTCAAACAAAAAAATTAAGATTAACCAAAAATGGTTGAATTTTCAACTAAAAAAGATAAATTTTCAACCAAAAATGAATTAAGTCAAATTTTCAGTAAACAATTTAATTTTTAATCAAAAAAGAAAAAATGTTAACCAAATAAATTAAGTTTCAACTAAAAAAGAAAAATGTTCAACCAAATAGTTGAATTTTCAACTGAAAAAGATACATTTTTAACCTGGTGTTCTGGAAATTAATTTTTTCGTACTAATAGTATTTCTACAGATTAACGTAGTTTAAATATGGAATCAATATAGAATATTTGATTGCAATTTAAACTCACATTAATTTTCAATATAATATTCACTTCAGTTGTTTTAAAATTTAAACGTAGAATGATTTAGAGAGTAATTAATTATACATTCAAAAAGTATTCCGCGATTTGAAAAAAAGTGTAATCAAATAGCAATCAAGCGAAATTGAACCTAATTATCTACCTTTTTGCGCGTTTTCTGAAATTGATAATTAAATATAGCCATATAGGAAAATAGTGGTCGAGTAAAACAAATACCGTTTGAATTCAGAGCGGTCGGGTCGGTCCAGTTAGAAAATTTATGGCCCAAAGTAACTGCACATTAGAGTTTAAGTGTAATAAGCTTCGCAAATAGGAGACTTTTACGAATAAAAAGACCATAAATGAAGTCGTTAGAGCCAGCAGCAGATTAGTAAGTTGTAAAATATGAGTTCAGTAAATTAACTTCCGTTTTTTCCTTCGGGAATTTTACTTCAGGCCTCATAGCCTGCAACAATATTTTTTACAATTTCTTACAGTTCATCCAATCCATTAAAAAAAAATTTTAATTTAAAAAAAAATTAATGAATTTGAAAAAATTAAAAAGTTAAATCCAATATTTGAAACTAAGTTTAACAAAGTTTCGGTTAGACTAGTTTAATATGATAGAAATCTTTTTGAAGGCCTAATTATTATAGAATTTCTGATGAGTAGATAATCTACTATATCAAAATTAATTTTTATTATGCGAAATTAAATTAAAATGCGAGAAATTAAGTTCTAAAAAATTCACTGCGAACTGGATTTGAACCAGCAACCAACTCATTTCATGTGAGGTGCTCTACCAATGGAGCTATCGCAGTTCACCAGTGACACTTTGTTAAACTTAAATATTGAATTAATAACTGACCTTAAAATAATAACATCTCTAAAATAATAATTTCGATCGAAATTAAAGAAATACAAGTTCTGAAATTTTCACTGGTGAACTACGATAGCTCAATTGGTAGAGCACCTCACATGTAATGAGTTGGTTGCTGGTTCAAATCCAGTTCGCAGTGCATTTTTTAGAACTCAATTTCTCGCGTTTTAATTTCATTTCGCACAATAAAAATTTAATTTTGATATAGTAGATTATCTAATCATCAGCGATTCTATAACAGAGACCTCTGTTGAATCTAACATCAAAAATACTGGTATTAGGCCTTCAAAAAGATTTCTATCATATTAAACCAGTCTAACCGAAACTTTGTTAAACTTAGCCTCAAATATTGAATTAATAACTGGCATTAAAATAATAACATCTCTAAAATAATAATTTCGATCGAAATTAAGGAAATACAAGTTCTGTCACTGGCGAACTGCGATAGCTCAATTGGTAGAGCACCTCACATGTAATGAGTTGGTTGCTGGTTCAAATCCAGTTCGCAGTGAATTTTTTAGAACTTAATTTCTCGCGTTTTAATTCAATTTCGCATAATAAAAATTAATTTTGATATAGTAGATTATCTACTCATCAGCGATTCTACTTTATAGAAAATTCAACTATTTGGTGAAAAAGTCATTTTTTGGTTGAAAATTCAACTGTTTTGTGGAAAATTTGACTTTTTGGGTTAAAAATTCAACTAATTTGTTAGAAAATTCAAATATTTGGTTTAAAATGAACTTTTTTTGTTGAAAATTTATATAATCTGTGAAAATTATATTTGAACAATTAAAAAAAAGATTTTTTAAGAAAAGAGTTAAATTTTCACTCAAAGAGATGCATTTACAACTAAAATGATGGATATTTAAAAAAATTGATTTCAAAGAAAAGAACTCAAGTTTCAACCAAAAAGATTATTTTTCAACAACAGAATTTAACTTTCTACCAAAACGATAATTCTCAAGCAAGCAGTTTAATTCTTTACCAAAAAGACGGATTTTCAACGAAATATATCAATTTTGAAGTAAATATATAAATTTTCAAGCAAATAGTTAAATTTTCAACTAAAAAAGATAAATTTTTGACCAGAAAGGTAAAATTCTAAACCTAAATGGAATAGTTCAATTTTCAGTTTAAAAAAATAATTTTCAACAAAAAATGATATTTCAACAAAATAATGAAGTTTTTTACCTGAAACAATGACTTTCTAACAAAATTGTTCAATTTAAAACAATAACTAAATTCTAAACCTAATAATACGTTTTTTAACCAAAAATATAATAGTAGATTGTTCAATAAAAAAATTAACATTCAACCGAAAATAGTTGAATTTTGAACCGTAAAGATGAAATTTCTACTATATTAAATGAATTTTTAACAAAACATATGCATTTTTTAGCAAATAGTTGAATTTCCAACAAAATATATAAATTTTCGAACAAATAGTTGAATTTTCAACTAAAGAAGATAAATTCTCAGTAAACAATTTAATTTTCGACGAAAAAAGATAATTTTTCAACCAAGTAGTCGAATTTTTATCTAAAAAAGATAAATTTTCAACGAAATAGTTGAATTTTCATCCAATCATTAATTTCCAATCCATTAAAAAATTAATTGAAATTTTATAGAAATTTAATTAATTTACAAAAATTAAAAAGTTTAATCTACTTTATAGAAAATTCAACTATTTGGTGAAAAAGTCATTTTTTGGTTGAAAATTCAACTGTTTTGTGGAAAATTTGGCTTTTTGGGTTAAAAATTCAACTAATCTGTTAGAAAATTCAAATATTTGGGTTACAATGAACTTTTTTTGTAAAAAATTTATATAATCAGTGAAAATTAGATTTGAACAACAACAAAAAACGATTTGTTAACAAAATAGTTAACTTTTCACTCAAAGAGATGCATTTACAAGTAAAATTATGAATCTTAAAAAAAATTGATTTTCAAGAAAAGAACTCAAGTTTCAACCAAAAAGATTATTTTTCAACAAAGAATATTAATTTTCCACAAAAAAGATCAATTTTCAAAAATAGAAGATAAATTTTTAACAAAAAATGGAATCGGTTCCTGAATAATAAAATTCCCGAATAATAACATTCCTAAATAAAAAAATTCCCGAATAATAAAATTCCCGAATAATAAATTTCCTAAATAATAAAATTCCCAAATAATAAAATTCTCGAATAATAAAATTCCCGAATAATAAATTTCCCGAATTGAAAAATTCCCGAATAATAAATTTCCTAAATAATAAAATTCCCAAATAATTAAATTCTTAAATAATAAAATTTCCGAATAATATTCCGAATTGGAAAACTCCCAAATAATAAAATTCCTGAATAATGAAATTTCGAAATAATAAAATTCCGGAATTTAAACAATAAAAATATAATTCCCGACATTGTAAAATCCCGAATTAGAAAATTCCCTAATTGGAAAATTTCCGAATAATAAAATTCCTGAATAACAAAATTCCCGAATAATAAAATTCCAGAAATGGAAAATTCCTGAATAATAAATTTCCGGAATAATAAAATTTCCGAATGATAAGAGACGACTGAAAAATCCCGTGAAATAAAATTCCCGTATAGTTTATAATATTACAGAACTGGAAAATTCCCGACAGGAAATTACCGAATTATAAAATATCCGAACTAAAAAATTCCCCATTTTTACAACTTGACTCAAAATTAATTTTTTTGTTGTAAAATTGAGATATTTTGTTGAGACTTCGTTTTCTTTTTTGGCTAAAAATTAATTGTTCCAACTGAAAATTTTATTATTCTATTTTTGGTTGAAAATTATCTTTTTGAGTTGAAAATTTAATTATTTGGTTGGAAATGAGTTTTTTTTTGTTTAAAATAATTTTTTTAACTTAAAGTTGATTTTTTTTGAGTGAAACTTTATTTATTTCGTTGAAAATTAATTTTCTTGGTTGAAAATTCATTTTTTGTTCAACAATAAGTCTTTGAAGACAAAAAAAATTAGTTTTTTTTTACCTGAAAAAAAATTTATATTGATCAGGGAAAATGAAAAAATTGGTCAGGGCAAAGTCAGGGCAAGTCAGGGAATTTCGAAATTGAGATTTTGTAGATGATCTGATAAATTATTGAAAATATTATAAACGGTTTAGTACTTTTTGCTGGAAATGAGTAAGTAAAAAAAATAATTTTGATATATTATTTTTTTATATTATATTATATATTTTATATTTATAATTATTTTTTTTATTATCATAATATTTGCTACTAACTTCAAATTCTACGAATTCTATATTTTTTTTATTTTCAGCAAAATTATTTTTTAATAAAAAGACCTCTATAGTTTAAATAATGTTATTCATGATCCCCTTTCAATTTGTTTGAACTTGTATAGATAAAGGAAGGCAGATGCAAGGCGGAAATTATTAAAATAATTTGAGCATATTATGCAGACAGAGTTCTGAAGTTTGAAAAAAAAAAAAAGAAAAAACGCTGCTCGGTCAATTGAGACGAGCGAGATAAAATATTTGCGAGTAAATTGTGCTTCCTCTGTCCGCTTCGTGAATAATTTCGGTCCGCGGGAGACTCGTCAGCTTGAGGCTTGGCCCCAGGCGCTCGGTTCTAATTACGGCAACTGTGGAGCCGAGCGCTGCGCCTGGGGCGGGCCCTGAGGGGCTCTACCGAGTTCCCTCCACTATTCTCTCTACCGTTCCGGAAACCCTCCGAACATTTTGCTACGTGAACTCTTCGTTTCTCTATAAGTCGAACCCCATCTTAACATTTCACAGACGAAAAAATTCTTTGTCTTTTAAAACAAAACTCTTACATATTATTGATTAAAATAATTACTAATTATTATTATTATACCACTAAGCCATTTCCCTTTCGGGGTAGGCGTGACTTGCTCGGTTGGAAAATAGTAGTGTGTATGGTGGGTATATATAAGTATAAGGTAGATAGGTATAATTTTATTAATTTATTATGAATAATAAAATTTCCGAATAATAAGGGACGACTGAAAAATACCGAAAAATTGAATTTCCGACACTGTAAAATTCCCAAATATTTGATTATTGTATTTTTATTAAATAAATAATATTTATGAACAAAAATTTTCATTGTTTAAATTCGGGAATTTTCCAATTCGGGAATTTTATTATTTCGAAATTACATTATTCGGGAATTTTATTATTCGGGAGTTTTCCAATTCAGAATATTATTCGGAAATTTTATTATTCGAGAATATTATTATTCGGGAATTTTATTATTTAGGAATTTTATTATTCGGTAATTTTATCATTTAGGAATTTTATTATTCGGTAATTTTATTATCCGGGAATTTTTCAAATCAGGAAATTCATTATTCGGGAATTTTATTTTTAAGGATTTTCAGTTGACCCTTATTATTCGAAAATTTTATAATTCGGAAATTTTATTAGTTGGGCATTTTCCAATTCACGAATTTTATTATTCGGGAATTTTATTATTTAGGAATTTTATTATTCGGGAATTTCACAGTGTCGGAAATTTTATTTTTCGGGATTTTTAAGTCGCACCTCATTATTCAGGAATTTTATTATTTGGGAATTTTACTAGTCGGGCATTTTCCAATTCGGGAATTTAATTATACGGGAAATTTATTATTTAGGAATTTTATTATTCGGGAATTTTATTATTCGGGGGTTTTCCAATTCAGAATATTATTCGGAAATTTTATTATTCGAGAATTTTATTATTCGGGAATTTTATTATTTAGGCATTTTATTATTCGGTAATTTTATTATTTAGGAATTTTATTATTTAGGAATTTTATGATCCGGGAATTTTCCAAATCAGGAAATTCATTATTCGGGAACTTTATTATTTGGGAATTTTATTTTTAAGGATTTTCAGTTGACCCTTATTATTCGAAAATTTTATAATTCGGAAATTTTATTAGCCGGGCATTTTCCAATTCAGGATATGTATTATTCGGAAATTTTATTATTTAGGAATTTTATTATTCGGGAATTTTATTTTTTAGGAATTTTATTATTCGTGAATTTCACAGTGTCGCAAATTTTATTTTTCGGGATTTTTAGGTCGCACCTCATTATTCAGGAATTTTATTATTTGTGAATTTTACTAGTCGGGCATTTTCCAATTCGGGAATTTAATCATACGGGAAATTTATTATTTAGGAATTTTATTATTCGGGAAATTTATCACTCGGGAACTTTAGAGGGTCGAGAATGTTGTTGTTCTGGATTTTTCAGTCGTCCCTTAATATTTGGAAATTTTTCAAATTCGGAAATTTTATTTTTCGGGAATTTCACAGTGTCGAAAATTTTATTTTTCGGGATTTTTCAGTCGTCCCTTATTATTCGAGAATTTTTCCAATTCGGGAATCTTATGATTCGGGAATTTCATTATTTAGGAATTTTATTCTTCGGGAATTTTCAAATTCGGAAAATTTATTATTCGGGAATTTTAAAGTGTCGGGAATTTTATTTTTCTGGATTTTTCAGTCATCCCAGAAAATTGCCTAATCATAAAATATACGAAATAGAAAATTCCCAAATGTAAAAAATTCATTTTTTTAAATAAATTGTTTTAAGTTTTAAATTTAAACAATAATTTTAGAATCTTTAAACATTAAAAATAATTTTTTTTTTTATAAAAAAGTGTTCATTATTGTCGTTATAATAAATAAATAATATTTAGAAAAAAAATTAATTGGGACGACTAAAAAATACCGAAAAATAAAATTTCCGAACTGAAAAATTCACGAATAATAAAATTTCAGAATAATAAAATTCCCGAATAATAAAATTCCCGAACAGTTAAAAATATTACCGGATTGAAAAATTCCCGAATAATAAAATTCCCGAACAGTTTATAATATTACCTGATTGGAAAATTCCCGAATAATAAAATTCCTGAATAATAAAATTCCCGAATAATAAAATTCTTGAATTCTTAGATTCCCGAATAATAAAATTCTCGAATAGTTTATAATATTACCGGAATGGAAAATTTCCGAATAATGGAATTCCCATCAGTTTATAATATTACCGAATTTGAAAATTCCTGACAGAAAATTGCCGAATTATAAAAGTTCCGAATTAAGACGATTAAAAAATTTTATTTTATCAATATTATTTATTTATTAAAAATAAAATGATCAAATATTTTCATAACAAAAATTATTTTTAATTTTGAAAGTTTATGAAATTATTGTTTTAATTTAAAATAATAATAATTGAACGAATATATTTCTGGATGACAATTTTTTTCAATTATTGTTACTTTTAATTCAAACAATGATTTTAAAGCTTCAAACATTGAAATAAATTTTTTTTTGATAAAAATATTCGATTATTTTATTTTTAATAAATACATAATATTTATAAAAAAATTTAATTGTTTAAATTCGGGAATTTCCTAGTTTGGATATTTTATAATTCGGTAATTTTCTGTCGGAAATTTTCAAATTCAGTAATATTATAAACAGTTGGGGAATTTTATTATTAGGGAATTTACCAATTTGGGAATTTTATTATTCGAGAATCTTATTATTTGGGAATTTTCCAATGTCGGGAATTTTATTTTTCAGGATTTTTCAGACGTCCCTTTAAATTGTTTAAATTCGGGAATTTTATAAATCAGGAATTTTCTAATTCGGTATTTTTCTATGGGAAATTTTCCAATTCGGTAATATTATAAACTGTCGAGAACTTTGTTATTCAGGAATTCTATTTTTCTGGATTTTTCAGTCGTCTCTTATTATTCGGGAATTTTATTTTTCGGGAAATATACTATTCGGGGATTTTCCAATTAGGGAATTTTTTAATTCGGGATTTTACAATGTCGGTAATTTTATTTTTCGTAATTTTTTTGTCGTCCCTTTTAATTGTTTAAATTCAGGAATTTCATAAATCGGGAATTTTCTAGTTCGGATATTTTATAAATCGGTAATTTTCTGTCGAAAATTTTATTATTCGGGAATTTTCCTAATCGGTAATATTATAAACTGTCGGGAGTTTTATTTTTCGGTATTTTTCAGTCGTCCCTTCCAATCTTCCCTTATTATTCGGGAATTTTCCAATTCGGTAATATTATAAACTGTCGGGAATTTTATTAATCAGGAATTCTATTTTTCTGGATTTTTCAGTCGTCTCTTATTGTTCAGGAATTTTATTTTTCGAAAAATTTACTATTCGGGGATTTTCCAATTCGGGAATTTTATTATTCGAGAATTCTAATATTCTGAAATTTTCCAATTCGGGATTTTACAATGTCGGAAATTTTATTTTTCGCCATTTTTTAGTTGTCCCTTTTAATTGTTTAAATTCAGAAATTTTATTATTCGGGAATTTTCCAATTCGGATATTTTACAGTGTCGGCAATATTATACATTGTTCGAGAATTTTATTATTCGGGAATTTTATAATTCAAGAATTTTATTATTCGCTAATTTTATTATTCGGGAATTTTATTATTCTGGAATTTTCCAATCCAGTAATCTTATAAACTGTTCGGGAATTTTATTATATGGGAAT
>CAKNYM010051571.1:18904-31406 GCA_932195095.1 Andricus curvator | reverse complement strand
AATTTTATTATTCGGGAATTTTATAATTCAAGAATTTTATTATTCGAGAATTTCATTATTCGGGAATTTTATTATTCGGGAATTTTTTTATTCGGAAATTTTATTATTCGTGAATTTTTCAATTCGGGAATTTTATTTTTCGGGATTTTTCAGTCGTCCCAATTAATTTTTTTTCTACATATTATTTATTAAAAATACAATAATGAACACTTTTTTATCAAAAAAAAAAAAATTATTTTTAATGTTCAATGTTTCTAAAATTATTGTTTAAATATAAAATAACAATAATTAAAAAAATACATTTTTGGATGTCAATATTTTTCAATTATTGTTATTTGAAATTCAAACAATACTTTTGGAAACTTTAAACATTAAAAATAATTTTTCCATAAAACTAATAATTTATTGTATTTTTAATAAGTTAATCACATTTACAAAAAAAATTGAATTGGTTACATTCGGAAATTTTCTATTCCGTATGTTTTATAATTAGGCAACTTTCTGTCGGGAATTTTATTATTCGGGAATTTTCAAATTCAGTGTTATTATAAACTGTTGGGGAATTTTATTATTCGGGAACTTTCAAATTCGGAAATTTTATTATTTTATTATATATATTAATTCTTGTAAATTAGAAAATCAACTATTAGGTTGGAAATTTATCTTTTTTAGTTGAAAATTTAAATACTTCGTTAAAAATTAATGTGCATTGTGAAAATTTCGATTTTTTTTTGTAAAAAATTAAGATTCTTGCTTGAAACTTAATCGTTTTGGTTGAAAACTGAAATATTTTATTAAAAATTTGTTTTTTGGAAGAAAATTAATCTTCTTGCTTGAAAATTCAATTTTTTTCTTAAAAATTGAAGGTTTTTGATGAAAAATTCAACTATTTTGTAGAAAATCCATTTTTTGAGTTGAAAAACAATTTTTCAAAATTTAAAATGTAAGTGTTCCACTTTTTATTGTAAATGTATATTTTTTAGTCAAAAATTCAACTAGTTGCTTGAAAATTCATGTATTTTGTTAAAAATTCTTCTTTTTTGTAGAAAATTAATCTTCTCGCTCAAAAATTCATATTTTTGGTTAAAAATTGGTTTTTTTAAATTAATTGCAAAAATTTAACTCCTCTATTTTTCATTGTGAATTTATCTTTTTTAGTTGAAAATTTAACTACATGGTTTAAAGTTGAACTACTTTGTTAAAAATAGCCTTTTTTTGGTTGGAAATGCATCATTTTACTTGAAAATTCATCTCTTCGGTGGAAATTTTAACTATTTAATTTCTTTTTTTCAGTCGAAAATAAATGTTTTTTGATTAGAAATATAAAAATTTCGTTTTTATTGAAAATTTATAATTTTTAGTTGAAAATTCAACTATTTGGTTGATAATTTATGTATTTTGTTAAAAATTCGTCTGTTTCGGTACGAAATTAATCTTCTCGCTTTAAAATTCATCTTTTTGGTTGAAATTTTTTTTTCTTTTTGTTGAAAATTAATAGTTTCAACTAAAAATTTAACTAATGCATATTTTTGTAAAATACTTGGTTAAAAGTTGAACTACATTGTTAAAAATTCTTTTTATAGGTTGGAAATGCTTCATTTTAGTTAAAAATTTATCTCCTTGGTTAAAAATTGAACTATTTTGTTGACAAATCGTTTTTTTAATTGAACATTTATGTTCTAATTGAAAATTTAACTATTTGAATGAAAGATTTATCATTTGAGTTGAAAATTCATCTCTTTGGTTAAAATTGTAACTATTCTGTCGAAAATTTTTTTTTTTTTATTTGAAAATTCATCTCTTTGGTTAAAAATGTAACTATTTCGTCGAGAAATCTTTTTTTTAATTTGAAAATTTATTTTTTAACTTAAAATTGAACTATTTCAGTGAAAGCTCCATCTAGTCTGAAAAGACGTTAAATATTTTCTGTTACTCTCTAATAATAATACAGATTCCTTGAGAAAAATGATATGTACCACCTTGCAAAATAATGCGTGTATTTTCTGAAAAAAGTTTCTTCTCTCGATTTCTCTAGTAGCTTAGTGGGAAAGCACCCGACCGGCAATCGGAAGTTCTGTGCTTCGATTCCCAGCGGAGCGAAAGGAGAAGATCTTTTTTCGGGGGAAAAAATTGATTAAAATAATTTTTAACTCATATTTCCATCTAGTCTGAAAAGACGTTAAAAATTTATGTTATTCTCTGTTGATAATACAGATTCCTTGACAAAATTGATATGTACCACCTTGCAAAATAATGCGTGTATTTTCTGAAAAAAGTTTCTTCTCTCGATCTCTCTAGTAGCTTAACGGGAAAGCACTCGACCGGCAATCGAAAGTTCTGTGGTTCGATTCCCAGCGGAGCAAAAGGAGATCTTTTTTCGAAAAAAAATTAATTAAAATAATTTTTAATTCATATTTCCATTTAGTCTGAAAAGACGTTAAAAATTTCTGTTATTCTCTGATGATAATACAGATTCCTTGAGAAAAATGGTGGATTCCTGGCAAATTAATTAATTTTTCACTTTTGTCCTTAACGAGCCAGGACACTCGTTATCACCATCCATAAATTCATATCGAAGGAAGGCTCGAAGAGTAAATGTCGAACATTGGAATGCCTCGACACGACTGGACTCTGCTGGAATTCCAGTTCTTTTTATTGTTTTTTTAGAGCACTGAATATTCATTGATTTATTTCCAACTTGTTTGAATTTTGACAATATTTTTCTGCTTAATAAATTAGTGTTTTATATTTAATTTTCCTTGAGGATATATTTGGTAGAGAAAAATTTAATTAAATACATTCCAGATTTTCATCTTACCCATTTTTTTGTAATTTACACAACTTTTTACACATATAAAAAGAAAAATGCGTGTCAAATATTTTAGTCAAAAACAGTTTTTCAAGGATTTATCGGAATTTTGAATTTTTAAAAATTTTTATTATTTCCTGTCAAGAAAAATGGAAGGTTTTTATAATAAGTTGTAACACTTGGCTTTTTTTCATTAAATTATATGAAACTTTACATTTTCATGTAAAATTGACTGAGGCGTCCAAATCTCTTATCTTTAATGTTTTTTAATTGTTAAAAAAAAATCAAAACAGAATTTCTCAAAATTGTCCGATATAGGAAATTACTTTTTTTTTTAATTTTTCAGGAAAAATGTACTTTTTAATTCAGGATTAATATTTTGTTTAACGAGAATTTTTTTTTCAAAATAAATGAGTACTAAAAAAACTTGTGAAGCAAATTTAGTTTTTTTTATTTACGCAAAATGTCCTCGATTTATCAACGTTTATTCCAAATAATAATAAATAGTGATCATTATTTTTGCATAATATTTTTGTATAAGGTCCCAGGTCATTCTCCGTATTAATTTATCTTACTAAAAAATGAGAGAATATTTTGAAATACTGAATCTAGAATCAAATAAACCGTTAAAATTCTAATTTTTTCCATATTTTAAAATTTTTTACCTTTTCTGTACATATTTTAAAAAGATTTTTGAAATCATTAATTATCATGGCCGCATGTCAAGTCATCTGGCCTCTAGATATAACTAATTTTTCTTAATAATTTTTTTTAACACTCATTTATTTTGACAAATCTTTTTTCTCGTTGAACTAAATATCATTCCTCAATTAAAAACATGAAAAGTAATATGTTTTCCTGAAAAAGTAAACAAAAAATTATTTAAGGCCATGTGTGGGTGACGAAAAAAAATATGCTGTTTTTCAGAAAAATTCGTCTTTTAGCTTGAAAGTTTTTTTTTCTGTTGAAAATTAATTTATTTTACTGAAAATTTAACTTTAACATTTTTGGTTGAAAATTGAGCTTTTGTAATTGAAAATTCAAAGGTTTGTTTAAAAATTCATGTATTTTGTTGAAAATTCGTCTTTTTGGTACAAAATAATTCTTCTAGTTGAAAGTTAAAACACTTTGTTTAAAAAATTATTTCTTTGTTGAAGATTCATTATTTTAGTTGAAAATCCATCTCTTTGGTTGAGAATTAAGTTTTTTCTTTTTACTAAACATTGAACGATTCCAGTTAAAGATTCATAATTTTTTGTTGAAAATTGAACTATTTTGTTGAAAAATAGTTACTTTGCACTGAAAGTTATTTTTTTTTAATTGAAAATTTAGCTATTCCATTTTTGGTTGAATATTTATTTTTCTTCATTTTAATTTCGACCACTTGGTTGACAACTTAGGTAATTAGTTAAGAAATCAACTATTTTGTTGAAAGTTTAATTATTTTGTGGAAAACTCAAGTATTTTATTAAAAGTTCAATTTTTTTGGTTGAAAATTCAACTGTTTTCTTGGAAAATCATCCTTTTGGATCGAAAATTAGTTATTTTTTATAAAAAATTAATTTTTTAAACAATTTTTTCTCAAATTAGTTTTTTTTTTGTTTAAAATTGATTTTTAGAAAAATTGATCTTTTTCAGTTTAAAAAGCGTCTTTTTTGTAGAAAACTTGTTTTCTTAGTTTGAAATTTCCTCTTTTTTCGTTAAAAATGTCGCTTTTTTGACTGAAAATAACTTTTTTGTTGAAAATTCCTATTTTTGAGTTGAAAATTCAACTTTTTCTCAAATTTTTTTTTGGGGGTTGGAAATTAAACAATGTGGATGAACTTTTTTCTTTCTTGGCTGAAAAATCTTTATTTGTTTGAAAATTTATTTTTTGGTTGGAAAATTCATATTTTTGTAGAAAATTCAACAATTTGGTTAAAAGTTCAACTATTTTGTTAAAAATTTGTCTCTTTTGCTTTAATGTTCAACTATTTGGTTGTTTCGTTAAAAATCAATTTTTTGTTGGTTGACGATTTAACGATTTTATTAAAAATTCATTTTTTTAATGAAAATTGATCATTTTTTGTTGAAAAATCGTCTGTTTTGGTAGAAAAATAATCTTCATGGTTCGAAATTTCCGCATTTTTGGAAAATCTTTATTTTTTGAAAATTCGTATTTTTTGCTTTAATGTTCAACTTTTTCATTGTTTCAAATATTAATTGTTTTTGGTTGAAAATTTAAGTATTTTGTTAAAAATTCGCTTTTTTCAAAATTATTTGTTAAAACTGAAAATCTAAATTTTCAATTTTTTGTTGAAAATCGATCTTTTTTAGTTAAAAAATCGTATTTTTTTGGTAGAAAAATAATCTTCTTGGGTTTTCCCTGAAAATTCCAATTTGTTGTTTCCCAGACGTTAAATAATTAACAATATTTTACATTCCGAAGTTCTTTTCATAATTTTTTGTTTGAAATTTTCTCTTTATTTCAGTTGAAAATGCCACTTTTTGAATTGAAAATTAACTTTTTTTTTGTTAATAATTCATCTTTTTGGTTAAAAATTGAAATATTTTCTTGAAGATTTAATGACTTTTTTTATAATTCAACTATTTTGTTAAAAAGTAATTTGTTTAGTCGAAAATTAAATTGTTTTGTTGAACATTCGTTTTTGTAGAAAGAAAAATTTTCCTTTTAAATTGAAAATTTATCTTTTATGGTTTGTGATTGACGGTTCATTTATTTGTCTGAAAATTTAATTATTTTTTTGAAAATTCGTTTTTTTTTTGGTTTAAAATTAATGTTTAGAAATGCAAATCTAAGTTTTCCATTTTTGTTTAAAAATTGATCTCTTTTAGTTGAAAATATATTTTTTTTGTAGAAAAGTAATCTTTTTGGTTTAAAATTTCTTTTTTTTTTTGTTGAATATTCTTCTTTTTGTTGAAAATTCATCTATTTTCTTAAAAATTCGTCTCTTTTCCTTCAAAATTCAAATATTTGGTTGTTTAGTGACACATTAATTTTGTTTTTGTTAAAAATTCAACTGTTTGCTTAAAATTCAAATTTTTTTTTAAAATTCAATAAATTTTCTGAAAATCAACTCAGAAAATAGAAGAAAATAATTCTTTTTGATTGAAACTTGAACAAATTGATTGAAAGTTGAACCACTTTATTAAGAAAACATTTTTTTGTGCAAGATTCTTCATTTGAGTTGAAAACTCATCCTTTTGGTTGAGAATTAAGTTTTTTACTGAAAATTAAATTACTTGAGTTGAAGATTCATCATTTTTAGTAGAAAATTGAACTCTTTGGTTAGAAATTTAACTATTTTGTTGAAAAATAGTTTTTAAGAATTAAATGTTAATTTTTTAACAGCAAATTTAAATATTCCATTTTTGATTAAAAATTTATATTTTTTGGTAGAATATTAAACTTTTTGGTTGAAAAAGCAACCGTTTTTGGTTGAAGTTTAACATTTTTTGTTTGAAAATTCGACTATTTGGTTTAAAATTCAACTAATTTGTTTAAAAAACATATTTTTGGATTTAAAATTCGTCTTTTCTTTGGTTAAAAATTAATTTTTTTAACCTAAAATTTAACTATTCCAGTTGGAGATTCATCATTTTAGTTGAAAATCCATCTCTTCGGTTTAAAAAATTCCACTTTTTTGGTTAAACATTAACTTGTTTTTTTTTGTTGTTGAAAATTTAACATTTTTACAGAAAATTCGTCTTTTGACTTAAAAGTTAATTTATTTTGTTAAAAATTCGTCTTTTAGACTTCAAACTTTAAGTATTTCGTTAAATTTTTTTTTGTAGAAAATTCAACTATTTGGTTCGAAATTCGAAAATTTTGTTAAAAACTAAATTACTTTTTTGAAAATTTATGTATTTTGTTGAAAAATCTTCTTTTTTGGTCGAGAATTCAACTGTTTTGTGGCACATTTGTCTATTTGGACTGAAAATTTGTCCTTTCGGATTGAAAATCCATCTTTGATGGTTGAAAAGTAATATCTTTGGTTAAAATAAATAAATTTTTCAATTTTAATCTATAATTGTTATACCAGGCCAAAATTAGGGAAAAGTCAGGGAATTTTGAAAATGAAGTTTTGCGGCCACCCTGTCGATTTTTTCCCCCAAAGGCAATATTTTCCGCCCGGGGTGTAAAAAAGGGCGATGTTCAATTCCGCCCCAGCTACCTGCGTATGGTTCGCCCACCACGCGGCTCCCCCTCACTCAGCCGAACTGCTGCGGCCTAGCCTGGTCAGCGGGAGTCTTTTGTACCTAACGAGGACTAAAATACGAAATATAAATTTTTTTAAATTCAGCACTAGGTAATTTACAAATATAATATTCAAAATCTGCGAATTGTAACGATTCAAACGATATGTGATTTGACTCAAAAAGTTGAAAACTCAAGAATAAATGTTTAAGTTTATGTGAAATTTTATGGAAAATTTTGCAGTATATTTTACTCAAATCAACTGCAGTAGTATTAATTTATTGATGCAATATTTAACTTTTTAAGTCAAATAACATATCGTTGGACTAATTATAATTCGCAGATTTCAAATATTATATTGGTAAATTACCAAGTGCTCAATCAAAAAAAAAGTTATATTCTACATTTTAGTCCTCTTGAGGCACAAAGGACTCCCGCTGACCAGACACGGCGGCAGCAGTTCGGCTGAGTGAGGGGAAGCCGCGTAGTGGGGGAACCGTACGCAGGTAGCAGGGGCGGAATTGACGGAAATTACCGTGAGATTAACACCAGGCTGAAAATTCGATAATATTAGACAGTACCTATTGTTTTATATATTTCTGGTATTGTCCAAAACGTTTTGAAATACACTTAAGTGTGGTAGAATATAGGTACGGACCTGAGACATCACCTCGGGTTGTTTGTAAGAAATTCTACCTAGCTTTTCAAGATATTTTTGAGGGATTGACCCAACTCGCCTCAGGTTATCTAGAGTAGGTGGATGAGTGTTTCTAAAACCCCGAGTTTTTTTCACACAAAAAAAATGGTAACAAAAGAAAGATGCTCTATTTTTTTCAAGTGAAGAATCTTGATCAATATTTCTGAAATATTTTAAATCGAGAATTTCAAGAAAGGGTTATCCATAAATTAGGTAAAACGATTTAAAGGGAAATTTATGTTACGTAAAAATATTATAGGTAGTTAAAAAAAAAATTAATTCAAAAAACGAGCTTGTTTTTATAAAAGAGTTTTAAATTTCTTAGTATATCTATTCTTAATTATTAATCTATTCCAAATAATTTAATTCTCAAAAAATATGAATGTTCAACCAAGAAGATTTATTTTCTGTAGAAAAAAAGGCAAATTTTCATTAAGATACATGAATTTTCAACCAAATAGTTGATATTTTAACTAAAATTTTTAATTTTTGCCTAAAACTGGAATAATTATATTTTCAATTCGAAAAATGAAGTTTCAACCAAGAAACATAATTTTTTTTTAACAAAATAGTTGAGTTCTCAACCAAGGAAATGAATTTTTAACGTCAATGATGAATCTTCAACAAAAAAAATGTATTTTTATAGTTAAACTTTTAACCAAGTAGTTGAATTTTCAACCAAGAAAGATTAAATTTCAACAAAATTCATAAATTTTTAACCAAATGTTATTTTATATAATATAAAAAATATATATATATTTTAAATATTTTTAACTAAAAAATATAAATCTTTAACCAAAAATTTTTGATTTTTTTATTGGGTCCTGTTAATTCAGTTCGCACGAGAAAAAGGGGAAAGAGGGAAATAAGGGAAAGACGAAAAATTGATCTTCTTGGTTGAAAATTAATTCTTTTGTTAAAAATTATATTTTTTCTTGAATTATTTGAATTATTTTGAAAGATATTTAGCAGTGTCAAAATATTTGAGAATATTAAAAAATAATTCAAATCTTGAGTAGATTTCAAAATTTTTTTAAACAAAATTTTGATTTTGAAAGGATTTGAAATAAGAAGCTTTTTACGAATTTTTAAGTGATTCAATTTATTATTTTGAAAAATAAATGTTGAGAAAAAATTTAAAAAATTTAGAATGTTTTTAAGAATTTTGAAAAGTTTCAAGAGAATACAAAATTTTTCCTAAGATTTTTGGGAAAATTTTAAAAGATTTATTATTTTGAAAAACTAGTTTTCACAGAAAATTTCAAAACATTTCAAATGATTTTTGAAAATATTGAAAAAAATTTGAAAAATTTTAGGGCAATTTTTTTTTTAATTATTAAAAGTTTTTAAAAAACATAGGAAAATGCCAATTATTTTAAAAGGTTTAACCAAATTATTTTCAAATTCATTTTTAAAGAAAATTTCTAAAAATTTCTAAAAATGTCGAAAAAAATCTGGAAAATTTTAAAGCAATTTTTTAAAAAATTTTCAAATTTTTAGAAAATAATTCAATTAAAATAAGTCAATTAATTTTCTGTTTGAAAATCCATCTATTTAGATAGAAATTTTATCTTTTCTGGTTGAAAATTAAACTGTTTTTGTTGAAAATTAATCTGTTTTGGTTGACGATTCAACTATTTTGTTGAAAATTTTTTATGTATTCAACTCCTTTCGTTCAAGATTAAAATGTTTTCTCATTTTGAAAAATCAATTTTTGAAGAAAATTTAAAAAGATTTCAAAATGTTTTAAAAGATTTCTCAAAATGTCGAGGAAAGTCTGGGTGAGTCTAAGGCAATTTTTTTAATTTTGAAAGATTTTTCAAATTTTTAGGATCCTTTTGGTTAAAAATAATCTGTTTTGTTTGAGAATTTAACTATTATGTTGAAAATTCATCCTTTTTTGCATAAATTCAACTGTATTCGATTTAAAATCAAAATCTTTTTTGCTTGAAATATAAACTATTATATTTTTAGTTTAAAATTATTTTTTTTTTTAGTTCAAAATTTAGCTACTTGATTAAAAATTAAACTACCCTGATAAAAATTATTGTTTTTTTATGAAAATTTATCTCTTTGGTTGAAAATTAAACCATTTGATATAAAATTAACTTCTTTGTAGAAAATTCGTCTCTTTCGGTAAAATATTTTTATCTTTTTTGGTTAAGAATGAAACTGTTTGAAAATTAATCTTTTTTGATTAAGGATTTAACTATTTTGTTGAAAATTGGTCCTTTTTGGATAAGTAGAATTGTTTTTTCATTTAAAATTGAAATCTTTTTTGGTTCAAATATCAATTATACATTATATTTTTTGTTGAGAATTCCAAATTTAATTTAAAAATTCATCTCTTTGATTGAAAATTCATCTATTTTGTTGAAAATTCGTTTTTTTTTATTGAAAATTAAGTTTTTTCAATTCAAATTTTGCTATTCCATTTTTGGATAAAAATTCATCTTGTTTGATCGACAATTAATCTTTTGGGTTGAAACTATAATATTTTCAATCAAAATTTGAGAAATTTAAATCGTTTCAATTAAAATTTAATGTAGTACCTAAAATAATTTTATTTGAAAGAATTCATTCCTTTATTTTCGTCAAAAATCTCCTTCTTTTCCCTGTTTCTAGAGCACAATATTTTTATTTTTTTTTTGGTTTGATGATGCTAATGAATTTTAAATTATTAACAAAATTTTTTTTATAAAATCTATGAAAATTTTTTATTCCCTGGTGGAAATTTTTTTACCAAGAAATACAGAAAACTAAAACTATTTTCACAGGAATCTACAAATAAGGACAATTAATTACAACCAAAATTACAGTAAAGTACAACTTTGTTCTATTATAAAGACGAATTTTGTACTTTTTTTATAGTTTTTTGTACATTGTGGTGTTTTATTGTAGTTTTAATTTTCTAAAAGAATCTACAGGAATTTACAGCTTTTGCAGCCAAAAAGTTGTTCTTTTTCGACCTAGGATGAAAAATATTTAGAATATTTAGAATAGCTTGAAAATTTTTTTATTCAAACGCTCAGTAATTTTCGCGTATAAAATGAAAGCTTTAAAAATTTTAGAATCGAATTTTTTTTAATGAAAACCCGTTAAACTGTAAAATTTCAATTTTTAACTTTTAAACATTGTACAGTTAAAATATTTAGAAAAAAAGAAATTCACGATACCATTTTCAATGTTATAAATAGAAAAATGTATAAATTTTCCAAATGATATCATTTCAAGCAATTTTAAGCTAGAAACATTAATTTATACATTAAAATTTGTTTTGAAATCTTTTTAAATATTTGATTAAAAATTTGTAAAAAAAATAATTAAAAAATTTTCCAGGAATCTAATAATATAATTTTATTATCTTGGAACTAGAACTTTCCCAAATTTCTTGGAAAATCTTGCAAAAGTAAAAAAATTACCTTAAAATCATCCAGATTCTTTTTTGAAAATTTTGAAAAGATTATTAAATATTATTTTTAAATTAATTAAAAAAATATATTGTAAGTTTTTCTAGGAATTTTGATGAAAATTTTTTATTCGTTTAAAACCATTCAAAATGCTGAAAAAGCCTATAAATTTTGTGTCTGACATCTTCAAAAATCTACCTTGTGTTTTAAATGTTTTGAAATATTTTCACGTTTCAAATTATTTTGAAATCTTTTCAAAACTTCTAAATATATTTTAAACTTACTCGATTATTTTCCAAATCACTAATTGCTCAATTGTAATTTATTATTCAAAAATTTTTCAAAATCTTTTGAAATATTCTCTTATAATTAATTTTTTGAAATGAAAAATCATAAAAAAATTTCCCAGCAAAGTTAAGACATTTTTTTATTTTCTCAAAACCTCTAAAGATCAATAAAAAGCTTCAAAATTTTATTTCAAAATCTTCATAAATCTGAATTTACTTTTTAATTTTCGAAATCTTTTTCAGTTTTAAATTAAGTTTGGATCTTCTCAAAATTGAGTTAAAAACTGGTAAATATCTTTTGAACGAACTCAAATTTTCTCATAATTAAATTGTTGTTTATGCATCAAAATTCAATAATTTCACTTATGCATTAAAAATTTGTTAAATAGAACAATTCAAATTGTAACGTAGAAAGTTTGAATTTAACACTCTGAAATATTAACGATTCAAGGCTTTCTATTTCAAATAATTCAGCTTCAAATTGTTTAGTTTTTAATATTTGATTTATAATTGCTTATTTCAAATGATAAGTAAAATATTGCTAAAAATTCAAAAAAATGTTTCAATTCAAAAATTTCAAATTAAATGGTTTAAAAATGAAATATTTCAGATTGAAACAATATTTGAGTAGGATTTGCAGTTGAATTTTATTATATATTAAGCTACCAGAGAGATCAAGAAGAGAAACTTTTTTCAGAAAATATACGCATTATTTTGCTAGATGGTGCAAATTAAATTTTTTTAAGGAATCTGTATTATAATCAGAGAGCGAAAGGAGAAGATCTTAAAAAAAATTAATTAGGATAATTTTTAATTCTTATCTCCATTTAGTCTGAAAAAACGTTAAAAATTTATGTGATTCTCTGATGATAATACAGATTCCTTGACAAATTTGATATGTACCACCTTGCAAAATAATGCGTTTTTTTCTGTATCTGTATTATAATAAGAGAATAACAGGAATTTCCAACGTCTTTTCAGACTAGATGGAGCCATGAATTGAAAATTATTTCAATTGATTTTTTTTTTCTGAAAAAAGTTTCTTCTCTCGATTTCTCTAGTAGCTTAATGGGAAAGCACCCGACCGGCAATCGGAAGTTC
>CAKNYM010051571.1:8401-18894 GCA_932195095.1 Andricus curvator | reverse complement strand
TCTCTAGTAGCTTAATGGGAAAGCACCCGACCGGCAATCGGAAGTTCTGAGGTTCGGTTCCCAGCGGAGCGAAAGAAGATAAAAAAAATTAAAATAATGTTTATTTTTTATTAAAAATGGTTTCCTCCTCAACCCGGAAAACTTCAAGCGCACGTTGTGCGCTCTTGATGATGCTAATGAATTTTAAATTATAAAAAAAATTTTTTTTCCATGTAATCCTCTCAGAAAGGGTAATTATGAGAGCGTTAGAAGGAAATCGAGACGCGTGAGGGCAAGATGTAATAAATCTGTGCCTAACGAAGTGAGAGACATAATGTGGCCGGGCAATTAACGAGCCTTTCATAAATTGTCCGTGGTTGCTAATTACACAGGGATATAGTCGTCTGATACCAAAGACTAAGTGACTTCTTATGTGTACTTTATGGTCATCTCCCCCTTTATTTATTTTATGTTTGTTATCCGCGAGCTGCTTAATTAACTGTGAAGTGCCCGCTCTGAAAGATCTTGTTTATGCCCTATAAGGATATGAATCCGGAATTTTCATTTAATGATCATAAATCAATAAACTTTAGTACTATTGGTCATTTTGAAATTTAATTCTGAAAATTCCTTCCGGATCCCAACATCAATCAGCTTTAAAGATTAATTGAATTTATGTAAGTTCTTTCACTGAGAGATTAAAATAATTTTAAATCCAATCGGAATAAAGTATTCTTCCGGGCAAAAGGAGGGGAATATGAAGCAAATAAAAAATTTACAGGTAATTGATTGATGGTAATTTATTTTTAATTTATTTTTTTCTGAAAAAAGATCTCCTTTCGCTCCGCTGGGAAACGAACCTCAGAACTTCCGATTGCCGGTCGGGTGCTTTCCCACTAAGCTACTAGAGAGGTCGAGAGAAGAAACTTTTTTCAGAAAATTCACGCATTATTTTGCTAGATGGTACAAGTTAAATTTTTCGAGGAATCTGTATTATCGTAAGAGAATAACAGAAAATTTTTAACGTCTTTTCAGACCTAATGTAGACATGAATTAAAAATTTTTTTAATTAATTTTTTTCTGGAAAAAGATCTCCTTTCGCTCCGCTGGGAAATGAGCGAAAGGAGATCTTTTTTCAGAAAAAAATTAATTAAAAATAATTTTAAAATCATATCTCCATTTAGTCTGAAAAGACGTTAAACATTTTTTGTTATTCTCGGACGATAATACAGATTCCTTGATGGTAATTCAATCAACGTATCACGAGTTTCCTTAAAAATTTTATAATTTAAAAATTTTTAAGGAAATTGTTTTAAATTACAATAGGAAAATTTTATGGTGGTTGTCCAAATTTGGTATTTGGATTCTTTGTTTTATTTTCAGGAATTCTATAAATTAACTTGAGTATTGGACTTCAAATAGGATTTTGAATTTGATTCTGATCCAATTTCAATTTCTTAAATTTTACTTGAAAATTATGATCAGAAAAGCTTTTTTTCTGTTTCAGATTTGGAAATATTGTTTGCTAATCGGGATATTAATATTAGGGTAATTATTAAAAATTTTTCAAGTAAATGTATCAGGGATCACAGATAGTTCCCTTTTTTCCCTTTTCCAACTTTTTCCTCAAATTTGTAGTTGATTTTGCAATAAATAAAATGAATTCTCAATAAAAAATGTGATAATTTAAATTTTAACTAAAAAGATGTTTATTTTTAAACAAAAACAGTTGAATATATCCAAAAAACAGGAATGTTTAAAAAAATAGTTGTTTTTTCAACGAAAAAAGATTCATCAGCCAAGAAAGAAGAAAAATCCTACCAAATTGTTAAATTTTCAAGTCAAAAAGAAAAGTTTTCTAAAAAACATTTAAATTCGCAACCTGGAAATATGAATTTGAAAAAAATTAATTTTTATCTAAATAGTAGAATTTTGAACAAAATAGATTAATTTTCTATCAACAAACACGATTTTCCAATCGAAGATGTGAATTTTTCAACTGCAATGATGATTCTTCAAATAAAAAAATTAATTTTTATCAAAGTATTCGAACTTTTACCCTAGTAATTAAATTTTCAATTAAACAAATAATTCTAAACGAGAAATGTAATAATTGATATTTTAACAGAAAAAGATTTCAATTTAAAAACAAAAACAGTTAAATTCATAAAATAGACGAAATTTCAACAACATAGTTTATTTTTCAACCAAAAAAGATTTTGTAGCCCAGAAATAAAAAACAGTTGACCAATTTGTTAAATTTTTAAATCAAAAATAAAAATTTAGCACAACACAGTTTAATTGTTAATCCGAGAAGACGAATTTTCAATAAAAATGTTAATTTTTAACTAAAATTATGAATTTTCAACCAAATAGTTTATATTTGAACTAAAAATGAATTTTCAACCAAAAAAAAGACGAATTTTCAATAAACTGGTTACATTTTCTACCAAAGAAATGAATTTTCAACTTAAATGAATTTTCACAAAAAGTTAATTTTAAACTAAATGGGTAAATTGTCAACCAAATTGTTGATATTTCAACTAAAAATGAATTTTCAACCAAAAAAAGACGAGTTTTCAATAAAATAGTTAGAGTTTCTAAAAAGAAAATTAATTTTCAACTTAAATGAATTTTTAACTCGAATGGATTTTCAAAAAAAGTTAATTTAAAACAAAATAGGTCAATTTTCAACCAAATTGATGAATTTTATTCAAAAAAGATTAATTTTTTAAATCTAAAAATTTGTTGTAACAAAATAGTAAAATTTTCAACCAAAGGGATGAATTTTCAAAAAAAGGTAATTTTCAAACAAATAGGTGAATTTTGAACCAAATTGTTGATATTTCAACTAAAAATGAATTTTCAACCAAAAAAAGACGAGTTTTCAATAAAATAGTTAGATTTTCTAAAAAGAAAATTAATTTTCAACTTAAATGAATTTTTAACTCGAATGGATTTTCAAAAAAAGTTCATTTAAAACAAAATAGGTCAATTTTCAACCAAATTGATGAATTTTATTCAAAGAAGATTAATTTTTTAAATCCAAAAATTGTTTTTGACGAAATAGTTAAATTTTCAACCAAAAGGGTGAATTTTCAATTAAAATGATGAATCGAATTTTTAATAAAATAGATGAATCTTCAACAAAAACAGATTAATATTTAAGAAACTTTTGCATGCTTAATAAAAAAATATGGAATTTCTACCAAGGGATGCATTTTCAGCAAAATACTTGAATTAAAAATAAAATTAAACCAAATTTTTATATTTTTAAGCCAAAAAGATGAATTTTCTAAAAAACAGTGGATTTTTTAAATAAACTAGTAGAATTTTCAACCAAGGAAAACTTTTCAGTCAAGAAAGAAAAATAATTCAACTAAATTGTTGAATTTTTGAACCAAAAAGATGATTTTTCTACAAAACAATTGAATTTTCAACTAAAATAGTTGAATTTACAATCAAAATAGACTAAAAGAGGATCAATTTTTGACAAAAAAGTTTAATTTTCATCTAAATATGAAAACTTTCAACCAAAAATATAATAGTAGATTTTTCATCTAAAAAGATTTTCAACAATAAAGTTAATTTTTAGCCGAATAGTTGAATTTTCTATCATGTTCAAACCAAAAAGACGAATTTTCTGCAAAACAGTTAAATTTTCAACGAAAAAGTTAATTTTAGACCAAATTTGGACTTTCTACCAAAATAATTAGATTTTTAAGAAAATACATGAATTTTCCAGCGAATGGTTGAATTTTCATACAAAAAATATTAATTTTCACCAAAAAAGTTAATTTTCGTCAAAAAAGTTAATTTGCAACCAAATAGTTGAATTTTCTACCATTTCAAACGAAAAAGACTAATTTCCAATAAAACAGTTAAATTTCCAACAAAAAAGTAAATTTTCAACCAAATAGTTGAATTTTCTAGCAAAATATTTGAATTTTCCACCAAAAAAAAAAAAAAACTAATTAGAAAGAAAATAGTGAAATTTTCAACAAGAGATGAATTTTCAACTAAAATTATGAATCTTTAACCAAACAACTGAATTATTAAGGAAGTAAATGTAAACTTGAAAACAAGTAGTTACAATTTCCACCAGAAAAGACAAATTTTCAAAAAAATAGCTAAATCTTCTTCAGATTTTTTTTTTCCAAAAGAGATGAATTTCCCAGCCAAAATCAACATAAAAAAAAAAAAAAAAACCAAGTCGATTTTTCTACAAAACAGTTGCATTCTTAAACCGAAAATATGATTTTTTCACAAAAAAGTTACTTTTAAATCAAATAAAATAGTTCATTCTCAACGAAAAATATAATAGTATTTAATATTATTTCAATCAAAAAAGATTTTAATTTAAAATCAAACACAGTTGAATTCAACCAAAAAAGACGAATTTTCAACAAAATAGCTGAATCGCCAACCAAATCAGATTAATATTCTACCAAAATAGTTAAATTTTCTAACTAAAATAAATTAGATTTTTTTATCAAAAGAGATCAATTTTGAAACGACAAAGTCGAATTTTGAAACAAGAAAGAAAAAATTGTCCGCTGAATTGTTGCATTTTCAATCCAAGAAGACAAATTTTCTACTAAACAATTGTATTTTCAAAGGGAACATATGAATTTTCAAAAACAAGAAAAAAATTGCAACCAAATAAAATAGTTGAATTTTTAACAAAATGCATGAATTTTCAACCAAATTAGATGAATTCTCAACATAAATTATAATTGTTGATATTATTTCAACCAAAAAAGTTGAATTTTCAAGAAAATAGACGAATCCTCAAATAAAAGAAAATAATTTTCTCCCTATAACTCTTAAAAGTTACTTTTTCAAAAAGTAACCAAGTTACCTTGAAAGTTACTTTTTAAAAAAGTAACGAAGTTACCTTGAAAGTTATTTTTTTTAAAAGTAAAGAAGTTACCTTAAAAGTTACTTGTTAAAAAAGTAACGAGAAACTACTGATAAATTTAGAGAATATATCTAAAATTTGTTTATAAAACAAAGTTTGGGATGGGGTTGTTGATTCGATAAATTAATTTTTGTTTTCTATAATAAATTATTATATGTTCATATTAATATTCGTTAAAGAATGGAAAATTAGACCAAATAAATTAATTATTCTCTTTTATTTTCTTATTTTTTAGTTAATACGTGAATTTTAATTAATTTAAGTTTCTATTGTTCATACAAGTAGTTTTCCTATAAATTATCCCTGATGAGGAAGTCTAAATTGGCTTCCGAACATGTTGGTCCCTAGTAGTATAAAAAAAATTTGAATAAGGAAAAAGTTGGTTTTAGTTGATTCTTTCCTTATTCTTCCTCTTTTTTCTTTTGTTTTATGGGTGTTCATTAAGGTCACTTTTAATAGGAACAAATTAATATTTAAAAACATAGTTGATTTTTCAACGAAAAAAGATTTATCAGCCAAGAAAGAAAGAAATCCTACCAAATTGTTAAATTTTCAAGTCAAAAAGAGAAGTTTTCTACAAAACAGTTCAATTTGCAACCTGGAAATATGAATTTGAAAAAAAATTAAATTTATCTAAATAGTTGAATTTTGAACAAAATAGATTAATTTTCTATCAATTGAAAGTTACTTTTTAAAAAAGTAACGGAGTCACCTCAAAAGCTACTTCTTAAAAAAGTAACGAGAAACTACTGATAAATTTAGAGAATATATCTAAAATTTGTTTATAAAACAAAGTTTGGGATGGGCTTATTGATTGGATAAATTAATTTTTGTTTTCTATAATAAATTATCATATGTTCATATTAATATTCTTTAAAGAATGGAAAATTAGACCAAATAAATTAATTATTCTCTTTTATTTTTTTATTTTTTAGTTAATACGTGAATTTTAATTAATTGAAGTTTCTGTTGTTCATACCAGTAGTTTTCCTATAAATTATTCCTGATGAGGAAGTCTAAATTGGCTTCCAAACATGTTGGTCCCCAGTAGTATGAAAAAAAATTTGCATAAGGAAAAAGTTGGTTTTGGTTGATTGTTTCCTTATTCTTCTTTTTTTTTTCTTTTTAGATATGGGTGTTTATTAAGGTCACTTTCAATAGGAACAACTTTTTTTTGTAAAAGTATTTTAAAATGTTCTTTTCTATCCGAACTATTTATTGGTGCTAGAATAAGCAATTTTGAAAGTAGCCGAACTCAAAAATATTTTTTTCATGTTTTATAAAACAATTTGTTTGAAAAATTGTTTTATAAAACATCATTTTATTTATATAAAATTCATCTATTTGCTTTAAAATTCAACTATTTAGTTTAAAATTAACTTTTATTTTGAAAATTCATTTCTTTGGTAGAAAATCTAACTATTTTATTGAAAATTCGTCTCTTCTTGGTTCAAAATTAATTTTTAGTTCAAATATAAACTATTTGATTGAAAATTCATAATTTTAGTTTAAAATTAACATTTTGATTGAAAATTTGTGTTCTCGGGTTAAAAATTAAATTGTTTAGTAAATTTTTCTTTTTGATTAAAAAATTCAACAAATTGGTCAACTGATTTTCTACTTCTAGACTAGACAATCTTTTTTGGTTGAAGAATCAACTATGTTGTTGAAATTTCGTCTATTTTATGAATTTCACTATTTTTGTTTTTAAATTAAAATCTTTTTCTGTTAAAATATGAATTATTACATTTCTCGCTTAGAATTTTTTTGAATTGAAAGTTTAAATACTTGGGTAAAAGTTCGACTACTCTGATAAAAAATAATTTTTTTGGTTGAAGATTCATCATTGTGGTTGAAAATTAAATTTTTCGTTAAAAATTCGTATTTTCAGGTTGCAAATTAAACTGTTTTGTAAAAAATTTATCTTTTTGACTTGAAAATTTAACAATTTCTTAGGATTTTTTTCTTTCTTGGCTGATAAATCTTTTTTGGGAGAAAAATCAACTATGTTTTTAAACATTCCTGTTTTTTGGTTATATATTTTTTTTTGAGATTCAGCATTTTAGATGAAAATTGTTCATTCCGGCTTCAAAAATTGAAATTTGTTTCAAAATTTATATTTTCAAGTTAAAAATTAAACTGTTTTCAAAATTTTTTCTTTTTCCTTGAAAATTCAACTATGTTTTAAAAAAATCCTGTTTTTAGATGAATTGAACTGTTTTTGTTCTAAAATAAAAATCTTGTTTTTAAAAAATATTAATTATTACATTTTTCGTTGACAATTCATTTTTTTTTTTGAAAATGCAACTACTTGTGTGAAAGTTAAACTAATTTGTTAAAAATTCTTTTTTGTTGTTGAAGATTCATCATTTTAATTCAAAATTCGTCATTTTAGTTTGAAAATTAACATTTTTGTTGAAAATTCGTCTATCTGATGAATTCACCTGTTTTTGTTTCAAAATCTCGATTAAAAGTAAAATCATTTTTAGTTGAAATATCAATTATTACACTTTTCGTTCAGAATTCATTTTTTAAATTGAAAATTCAACTATTTGGGTAAAAGTTGAAGTACTTGGTTGAAAAATCGTACTTTTTGGTAGAAAATAAATTTTCTTTGTTAAAATTAATTTATTTTGTCATTAATTAATTTTTCATAAATTAAATTGATTTCAAGGATTGATTTATCTTTTGAGTTTATTTTTTCGATTATATCCTTAGTGATTTATTAATTCTTCAAATTCGAAATTCTTAAGAAATGAATCGAAACTTTCTACAAAAAGGGAGGAAAGGGAGAAATTTGTAAATAAATTCTCGAGTTTAGGTGTTTCTGGGTATTTTTCAAATTTGAGGAAAAAGTGGGAAAAGGGAAAAAAGGGAACGGACTGTGATCCCTAATATATGTACTGAAAAAAAATACGAAAAAAATTTAAATAATTAATTTAATTATCAACCCAATTAACAAACAATATTTCTAGATCTAAAACAGAAATAAAGTTTAATTTTTATCATAATTTTCAAGTCAACTCAATTAATCTTTAGAGCTAATTAATGTTGGGATCTGGAAGGAATTTTCAGAATTAAATTTCAAAATAACAAATAGTCCCATAAGAAATGTAAATGAGGTTTAAATATTTTTTTACCCAAATTTGTTGACAATTATGTCTCCTAGATACAAAAAAATGTAACTCAGCTTACCCCTCAACTTAAAATTCTTTTGTGTTTAAGTGCGATAAAATAAAAATCTATTTTATGATTATTATTTTTAAAGACATATTTTTTAAAGATAACAGTCAAAATTTTAATTTTGTTACCATTTTTTTATAAAATTCTTCCCAAACTTAGCAACCTGTAAGTGGAGAATAAGGAAAAGTAATTTTTTGACGTATTTAAGGCTTGTTCAATTAATTTTTCAGGTAAAATAGTCCGTATCTAAAAGAATAAGAATATAATAAGAATAATAAAAAAAAATAATAATAAAAATCATCTCACGTCTTCGAGACGTTGATTGGGCGGACATAGGACGTCCTAGGAACGCACAGTGGGGCTAAATGAAAAAACAATGTTCAAAATAACCTGTGGGTCACAATTCTTGATCGATTTTAAATTTTCTTCCTCAACAAATTTGAGCATTAAATTCTCAAGAAATCTGTAGAGGCCGATTTTTGAATTTTGGTTTGTTCAAATTTTTATAGAACTGCAAAGATCGGAAAAAATGTTGATTTTTTGAATTTCATTCTTTATCTTCTAGACAAAATTTTTTTTACACTTCCCATCCCTTGAATTGAATGCACGGGTGTATAAGAAAGATAAAAAAATTATTAACTTGCCACGTGAATTGTTATAAACAAATTGTATTAACAAATTATCGACATTAGGAGTTATATGTCTTCAGAGTATATTTCTGCTCTGAAATCGCTTGCTTTCATCGTAAGGATGATACGTGGCCATTGAAATTTGAGATTAAATGTTATTTGTTTATTTTATAAACAAATTATATGAACAAATTCACATTTTGGGCGTTTTCAAGCAAAAAGAAATCGTTTTTTCTTCTGACCTTGCTGAAACTATATTGGCAATGGTGTTTTCTGAAAAAATTTGTGCAACCAATCAATATTTGTTTATTTTATAAACAAATTATATAAACAAATGTACATTTGGGCGTTTTTAAGCGAAAAGAAATAGTTTTTTCTTCTGATCTTGTTGAAGTTATATGGCCATTGATGTTCTATAAAAAAATGTTGCCAAGCATCGCTAATCGTTTATTTTATAAACAAATTATATAAAAAATACACATTCTAGGCGTTTATAAGCAGAAAAACAATGTTCTTTCTTGTGGTCTTGTTGAAATTATGATGGCAATGTTTTTTACACCAACTCTTGTCGAATAATGAAATATAGAAAATTTATAAACAATCTAAATGAACAAATACGAATTCTATATATTACAATAAGTAGAAGAATCAGAGTGCTATGTTACCCTTAAAAACGCTTAATTATGCTTAAAAACGCTCAAAATATTCATTTTTTATATAATTTATTTATAAAATAAACAAAAATATTAATGGGTGGAAAATTTTGTTCAGAAAACATCATTGGCAATATAATGTCAGCGAGATCAGAAGAAAACAAATTTTCTTTTCGCCTAAAAACGCCGAAAATGTGCATTTGTTTATAAAATAAACAAATATTGATGAGCGGCAAAAATGTTTTCAGAAAACATCATTGGCAATATAATTTCAGTGAGGTCAGAAGAAAAAACAATTTTTTCGTTCAAAAACGCCGAAAATGTGCATTTGTTTATATAATTTGTTTATAAAATAAACAAATATTGATGGGTGGCAAAATTTTTTTCAACATAATTGGCAATATAATTTCTGCAAAGTCGGAAGAAAAAACGATTTCTTTTCGCTTAAAAACGCCCAAAATGTGCATTTGTTTATATAATTTGTTTATAAAATAAACAAATATTGATAAATGACAACAATTTTTTCAGAAAACATAATTGGCAATATAATTGCAACAAGTTAGGAAGAAAGAACGGTTTCTTTTCGCCTAAAACGCCCAAAATGCGCATTTGTTTATATAATTTGTTTATAAAATAGACAAATAACATTTAATCTTGAATTTTAATGGCTACGTATCGTTCTAACGATGGGAGAAAGCGATTTCAGAGCACAAATATACTTTGAAGACGAATAACCCTTAATTTGGATAATTTGTTAATACAATTTGTTTATAACAATTCACTTTGCAAGTTGATAATTTTTCATCTTTCTTATACCCATGTGCATTAAATTCAAGGGACGAGAAGTATAAGAAAAATTTGGTCTAGAAGATAAAAAATGAAATTAAAAAAATCAACATTTTTTTCGCTATTTGCAGCTCTATAAAAAATTAAACAAACAAAAATTCGAAAATCGGCCTCAACAGATTTTTTAGGAATTTAATGCTCAATTTTTTTGAAGAAAAAAATCGAAAATCGATGAAGAATTGTGATCTACAGGTTATTTTGAACATCGTTTTTCATTTCGCCACACTGTGGAACGTCCCAAAAACGTTCTTGGGATGATCACGGTTTTGTGCCCACTGGGAA
>CAKNYM010051570.1:297337-351031 GCA_932195095.1 Andricus curvator | reverse complement strand
TTACTCATTACTCATTACTCATTACTCATTACTCATTACTCATTACTAATTACTTGTGAAATAAAATGTATCTGAAATGTAATTTTGTTAATTGTATTTTAATATCGTAATCATATTATTATGAAATATTTTCATTTCTTGAGTGTTTTCATATCATGTTAGAATGAGAAATTAGTTATCTCAGTTTATGTTGACATGCAGTGAAAGTTTTGAAAAAGTTTCCCTGAATGAGAAAGTAATCATTTCATTTATAATACGTGACTTCAGTTATTGGAATCAGTGTTTTTATTTCGACGAAAAGTCAGCGATTGCTTTCATGCGATCAATTTCTTTGAGTGGCTGCTTGAAATTCAAACCCTATTATCATTATGATCGTACTCAATAAATTACAGCCCAAATGGTTCTGGCCTCTCTCTCTCATGTAAAAATATTTGGAATATTTTGTATTAAGTTACTATCTGAATTTTACGACCTTTTTTGATTAGTTCGACTTGTAATTCTTACAAATTGAACTCAGTTGTATTTAAAATTGATAAATTTTGAACAGTTAGATATTTACGACGCGAATTTTTAATGTCATGTTTTCTTGTGAAATAATAATAATAGTTCCACATTCTATTTACTTCATAAACTGAGTCCAATTGAAAGTATACTTATTTTCAACCGTAATAATTGACACTTAAGTATTCGGTCATGTCCAGGTGTAACACCAGAAGCAATTATCTATTGATCTCATTTTTAACAGCATCTAATGAAAAAGTTTAATAGATCTAATTCACCAATTGCGTGATATTTATTTTGTAGCAATATATTATAAAATATACAAAATCGGATCGAGTACGAAAATGTTTCTTCATTGTTGAAAACTGATAAAAATAAACTTTCTTCGTCTGTCTCCGAGAAAGAGTGGCTGGACCTTTAAAGAAAGATTTAAGCCTTGAGAACTATAATACGTTATCGTTTTATTGTATATACCTTTTATATTAAAAATGTTGATCCGACTTTGGATCACGAATAATTTTCCACATAAGTTTCACAATTTCTTATATAGAATGAGCGGTGTGGAAAATTGGCGTTTAGGCTTGACTAAGACGTACCACGTGAAAATTCTTTGAGATTCGCTTTGGCCAGCCACAGGGAGTTTCCTTCATTTCATTCAGTTTCATTTCGGAAACCATGCCGCTATACATGTTAATTTTTGCCCGAGTCATAGCCTGATTAGTTTTGGTATATAGTCCACGAAGCACTCTATTATTCTGCTCTAATATTGCAAAGACGTCACCGGTGTGTGTTAGAACAGTTTGCTCTTCTGTTGACGCGGGCACATAGCCAACTCCTGCTCTCAAGTAAATTGGATTATCGGCTAAAAAAGTGTACCTGCGAACTTCGTACTGCCGTCGCGGATTGCTGTAGGGAATAAGTCGCAAAAATCTCAGTTCTTCTGGTTTTAACATGAAGAGAGAAATTTGATGATCGGCAGGAGGAGACCTAGATCTTGCACGAAGAGAAGGCTCTACAGAATGAAGAGCCCTGTCAGGAGAATGAGGTCTGGCAGGAAGAAGAGACAGATTAAGAAAATGATGGCTTTCAGAAGAAGAAGAAGGTGAGCAGCGATCAACACCCGGAAGAGGTGCGTTATTTGGTAAACTCTCCAACTGTGAACCTGACACTGCAAGAAGAAACAGTGGATTGAATTTTGTTAAAGGGTTGTTCATATATTACGCAATTCTTTAATGGGACTTGGAGGATTCAAAAGGAGCTATTATGGGATTGAAAAGTTACGTGACCGTTTTTCAAATGCAATAATTCAAAAAAATAATATAAGATCATAAGGAGGGTGTATAGAACCAATTTTCTGTTGAAATTAAGGTATTATGAAAAAAGCAATGATATTAGAAGTGCATGATTATTGGGGTAATGGTTTTCTTGAAAACTATTGCTACCTTCATAATTTGCATGTTCATTAGTCATCCCCACAAGTGACAGAAAGTCCCTTTCTTTGGGCGGCATACCTAATGATGTTTCTGTGAAAAGACAAAAAAAAGTATGACTGCCATGTTAATAATTCATTAGGAACAGTAAAAAGGTAACTCGATCATTCCATTTCATTTTCATTTAATTCAGTTCAGTCAGCTATGGTGGGGTTTTCATAGAGCCTAATCGTAATTGTGCTTTAAGCTCTTCACTCTTCAAAGATTCTAAGATTTTAAGATTTTTCGAGAATTATATTAATATTACATTAACTAATGAAACACTTTATCTTGTAATAATATTGATAGAATGCAATTATGTAACATTTTTAACTTTATTGAAACAATGAGAGAGCCAGTATTGTGCAACTTCTAAATTGGATACGTCGCCTCCACCAGCACTTGTTTGCTTAAAAATGGAAAACCCGAAATTATTTACAGACCTTATCTTCTTTACTTATCATGAAATTCAATAATTAATAAAATTACACGGAAGCACTGATCGACGTGGAATAGTTTTCTGTTGAGAATATATTATTGGATATTATTGACTGAATTTAGAAACAAATTATATAAACTAGTGTTCATTGTAAACATCCACAGGCATGATAGTATCTCACTGATAATACTCTTAGATATTTTCATTTAAGTACAAGAGAAAAAAATACGTTCTCGGAAATTTTCTAGGAAGGTGAAACAAAAGTAGCAGATTCTATTATACTTGTGTTATTTGAAAATTGAATTTGAAATAAAAATAAGGTAATTTAATACATGTATGTAATAAGTCAGTGCTGAAAATCTTTCTATTATCCGTAAGTAGTAAAAAGGATGATACTAATTTATGTCATGCTTACCAATAGAATTGAGAATAACAACCAAGATGCAGACCAAGTTATAAAGGATCATCATCATTTCAAAATAGAGGAAAAAATTATCAAAGTCGAATTTTTAGAACCGCCTAACTAATAGGATTGAAAAATTGAACATTGCCTTTATTCTTGTACGTAGACTATTCTGAGATATTTGTATCCCACCTCCTAACATAGATCTTCGAGGGCTTATTTGTGAAGCTGGGTGACATCATACATGTTATTTTGCGTCAAATAATTTAGTCAGTGGTAAATAATTCCTCGCGCACGTGTATCATCATTTTATCTGGAGAAAATCAAACATTTCATGTTTGAAGTAAACTAAGAATAATGTCCTGTGAATTGTCTGATTATTTTGTTGTAGTGTATGTTTCTTCTAAATCATTTATCAAGCGATGATATGTAATTTAGAAAGGAATGGTTTCTAGGGATTATTATTCTATGACGTCATCAGGACCATACGAGAATGTTCTAGAAGCTCAGCAGGATGGTCTCGGTATTGGTGAATATAATGATGTGACCATAGTTTAAAGTACATTTTCAAATTAAAACGAATTTAAATTTGGCTAGTTTCATAATTTCGAGTGCTAAATTCTCTCTTTGGACATAAAATTCACTCACTTTCGATCGCTTCCGAGACTTGTAGATGAATTTTTAACTCAAAATGATACTTCTTCAACCAAAAATAGAATAGTTAAATTTTGAAAGGAATTTTTGAACAAAATAGTTGAATCCTCAATTAAAGCAGGTTAATTTTCAACTAAACAGTTCCATTTTTGACCAAAAAGGATTAAATTTCTATCGAAGATCAGTTTTTTACCACTCAACAAAAAAAAATTTTAATAAAACAGTTCAGCTTTCAATCAAGTAGTTAAATTTTCAATCAAAAAAGATAAATTATCAACGAAACGTGTATTTGTTTATATTTCAACCAACAAAGATTTTTATTTTAAATTAAAAACAATTGAATTTAACAATAAAGGCGAATTTTCAACAAAATAATTCAATCTTTAAGCCGAAAAAAAGAATTTTATACGAAACTATAAACATATAGTCGTTATCTCATAACTGATAGACATCATGCTTGTCCTTCTACGATATTTGAATTTCGTAAGTCAGTCTCAAGGAAAAAAAATATTTAAGCAAGAAGTTGTTTGATTTTTAAGGCAAAAAAGTGTTTTTACAAAAAGTTTATATTTTCAACATAAAAATATGATTTTGTGATAAAAAATAACAATAAAAAGAACAAAACTGTTACATTTTTCAGCAAAGAGATGAATTTTCAAATTTGTAAAATGATTAATTCTCAACGAAAAATGTAATAGTTGATTATGGAAGCAGAAAATATTTCAATTTTCAACCCAAAATAGTTGAAGTCATATAAAAGCTAATTTTTAACCAAATATTTCAGTTCTAAGAAAAAAGTAGAATTTTCTACCAAAATAATTGAATTTTAAACTGAAAAAGACAAATTTCATGCAAAATACTTACATTTTCAACCGAAGAAGTAAATTTTTATGAAAAAATTGAATTTTTAACAAAGAAGTTCAACTTTCAACCACTTCTTTAAATTTTCAGCAACAAAAATTTAGAAAACAGTTAAATTTTCCATACAAAAATACGAACTTTTCACAACAAAGTTCATGTTTAACAAAATTGTTACATTTTTCAGCAAAAGTATGAATTTTTGACTATGTGAAATGATGAACCGTAAAAAAAAAACGAATTTTGAAAAAAGTTGTTCAAATTTTAGCTAAATAGTTGAATTTTTAACCACAACAGATATATTCTCAGCAAAAAATGTAATACTTGATATTTCAGCCAGAAAATATTAAATTAAACCATCATATTGTATTATTATTTATTTTATTAAACCAAGTAAACTGAAAAAAGCATCCAAAGGCACATCACCTTTTTTTCAACTATTTATGCATAAGCAAAACACCTTGCGTCGACACTTCAAGTAAGAAGCACGCACTTTTTCCTATAGCGCATAATTTATGCGACGCAGTTTCATTACCAGATATACGAAGAAGTTATTTCACAGAAAATCACTTACTTTCGTGAATATTAAATCAACTGTTCACGACAAATACAGTTTTCACAATTCTCACGTCAACACTTGATAGTTTGACATTAAAAAACACTACAGTGGGACTCCGATGCTTGAAGACGATCGGACCTCTCTTGCTATCGTGTGAGATAGACAGAGACGATCAGATTGTGTTCCAATGACAGCTCTTACTTTTCATTTCGATGCGATCATACTCTCTCTCTCTCTCTGTGTGTATGTGTATCTAATACTTTTTCTTCTTCTTTGTTTTCTTTGTGGAATCGTAAAGCCTATTGGATAGCTATAACAGTGCCACCAATTCAAAAGAAATTTGAATTTCAATGAAATAATAACAACAAATCTTATAGTAATTAATTAATTTTAACCCATGGTATAACATTTTTGAATCAAATGAATTGATATTCATTGCTTTTTTTCATTAACATTGCTCTAATGACTTCGAGATACTACTTCGCGAAATATATTCGCGTGTCAGATGGCGCTGATGTCAATGTTAAAGAGAGGCTCATTTGATTGCACGATATAATCTGATCAGTTCCATCGGCTTGAGTTGACATCGGCACCCCACTGCTGGTCGACGCGAGCTCGCCATCTTGCTTATTTGCTATGAAAAAACGTGAGCTTCACACTTCAAGTGTACTGTTGGAACCTCATGACGCAATCACACAGATAGGCCGTTAGGGTACAGCGCCTTACCGCAACGCTCCTGTTGTTTCACGCCTGAGTGAACACCGCACATCCCCCCGCAGATGCTCCCACCCATACCCGCGGCGCGACGTCGCGTCAATTCTCGGAAACACTAAATCGAGGATCACTAAATCCAGGTTTGACTTGATTTCTTTTTTTTTCACAGAATTGAGTTCGCAGGCCAGCAGCCGTGTAGCTCCTGATCCAGATCCTGTTGTCATAACTCTTGGTGAACCTGGTGGGACACAATATCAGCTTACTGAAATACATCATGCCAGATTTATATCTATATCTGCCGGACCTGCGCCGCTTTATTTATATTCGACATTATTCTGTTTTTCTTCACAGCCTCTTCTGAAAATGGAACTAGTATTTGGAAGGCGTTCAAATTTTATATCTGTAGATCAAGAGACACATGTTCCTGTAGCAGTAGACGCCAATGGTAGCATCGCTGGATATATTTTAGTTGCTTCACCTTACACGTACATTAGGAGACTGTTCGATAGAGAGGAGACTCATTGGATCACAGTGAACATACTCACCGGCCAGCTTAAATCTTATCACAAGGTTTTTGGGGGCGGGCATCGGCATTAGAGGTTTACAGAGTGAAAGTACGTCAGAATCCATTAAATAGGTTTTTTTTCTTTCAATTCTTTTGGCCTTAGTTTCTAAAACAACGAGGTTTGAGTATTGAGGATCAAAAGAACAAATACGTATCTAATTGATATTAATATACTTTTGCCCTATAAAGCCCTATACGAATTAGCGTCCACGCGGTCTCTCCTTGGAAGTAATTTTACAATTTCGCAATTAATTCTGTGATTAAACGCAATAGAAAATAATTCAGTATTCAAGACCGTGAATGTCTCAGATAAAAAATGGTATTCTTGATACCAAGAAAATTGATTCTGAGTTTAATTTATTTTGAACCCTATTATTATCCACAAAATGTCAAATGACAAATTCAATTTGATAATTTGAACAATGTTCATTGGTAATCATCACATGTATTCATTGTTTGCACTATTGGACTAAATGGACTAATGATGCTGTTTCATCGGTAGCATCATCGGCAACCACCAGAGGGCATTAATTAGCAACACTTAACTGTTTGATTGATTTAATAATTGAGCTTCGACCTAATAGAGACTCACGAAAAGAATCTGGGAATCTGAGTAGATAAGGGTTTTCCTGAGGGACAGCTGATTGACTTTTTTAGTCAACTATTTGCCAATTGCTGACTTCACGTTATCTGGTCACATCATAGTTTAGCGGGGCACAAATTCCTCTAAAGAATTAACCAAGCTGGAAAAGGCAAGACGAGTTGACTTGGGAACAAAGGGGCACAAATTTTTCTAAAGACTCCAACCTATAATACTAATGCGTTTTATAGAAGAGTGACGAAGCTCTGGTAATGCGTAATATTTGAAACAAAAAACGGTTTTTCATAGTTAAACTTTTTTCATTAACATAATTCAAAATTGATGCAAGAACGGAAAAGATTCCTTGGTTCGAGGCAAATCGATTGACCTATAATATCAATACATTTTTTTGAAGAGTAGGGAAGCATTATGCTCATTTATAGTATTGGAAAAATCTCTTTTGAACAGAGAAAACTTTTTTCATCGACATCATTCAAAATTAATACATGAACATAAAATACTTTTTGATGATATATTTTCAAATAAAATAATTCCGACAACTTTCGTAACAAAATTGTCAGGCTGGGAAAGAGGTTGGGAGCGAAGCAACAACCCTTTCCCTTTTTCAGTTCAGAAAATTATAATTCCAAATACAAAATGTTATTTATCTGTTATGTCATTGTATTTTAAAATTTTTTTGTATTTTTTTGTATTTTTTGTAAATTTCTATTTCTAAATTAATCAAAATGAGAACTTTCGTTTCTCTATTATTTAAAAAATCACTTATGCTTTTTCTATGAGGAAGCAAATACATTTGGTAACAGGAAGCAAAGTGCTCCTGAAATCAGATCCATATAATTATAAATGCAAACAAAGTGGAAACACTCGAGATCGAATTCACAGTTAATTTTAATTGTTAAGAATGGGAAATTTTATCATTCGAAATTTTCCTGTGTTGGCAATTTTATTTCCAAAATTGTCTTTATCCGAAATTTTCAATTTTAAATTCAAATTAAATTTGAATCAAATCTCAATTTTTAATTCAAATTCTAAACTCAAATATCCAATTCAATATCATAAACATTGAAAAATCTCATTATTCTCGAATTTTGCAATTCTGGAATTTTAAATTGTCGGCAATTTTATATTTTAAATATCTGCTTGTTCGGAAATTTGATTAATTTGATTAATTATTATTTTTTCAATTCCCGGTTTGGACAAATTCTCGAAAAAGTAAATATTCAAAACATAATAAGTAAAAAAAATATATATTTGCGAAAACGGCAGATTGAAATATATCTTTACAGAAATTGTTAATAACAATTACGAGAATTCTTATTTAATGTTGCATATCTAGTTTGAAAAGCACAATTTCCTTATTTCCGAATAATTTCAGTAAAAAAACTTTCTTAGATTTAATATAATAAATATGAGTTTATGTATACATGAATATTTGTAAAAATCATATAAATGGATTTGAGAGTAGTTATGTTGTTTAGTGATCAAATGTAGGAGAATTCTGACAACAATTAAGAAAAAGTTTATACAAATTGTGATGAAAAATTACGAAAATTTTTATTTAATGCCTCATATCTAGTTTCATAATCACTATTAACTTATTTTCGACTTAAGGTCATTAAAAAAAATATATAGACATTTTCGGAAAACCCGAAGATTGAGACATTTTTTTACAGAAATTGTTCCCAACAATTACAAAAATTGTAATTTAATGTCTTATATCTATTTTAAAAACACTATTAACTTGTTTTTAGATAATTTCATTGAAAAAGGGCTTTTTCATTTTGAAATTATATTTATAATGATAATAATAATAATTAATAATAAAAAATTTTATAATAATAATATAAATAATTTTTTGATCAATTCCCTAAAATACTTAACACAAATAATATAATTCCAGCGATAATTTGCAAAATAATCATTTGTTTTTTCGAGGAACCAGTAGATTGAGATATTTGTTTATAGAAATAGTTTTTATAAATTACGAAAATTGTTATTTAATTCCTTATATCCAATTTAAGAAACCCTCTCAACATATTGTCGCATAATTTAAGTGGAAAAGTTTTTTTTGTATTCAGAAAATAAATGTAAGATTTTGTTTGTAAAAATATGTATAACATTTTTTGCGACTGTTTGTAGTACTCAAAAAGTTGAACTTTTCATTTTCACAACTTTTTTTTTATAAAAATAAAATTATCAGAGTTATAGCATTTTCGAAATCCAAAAAAACAAACGAAAATTAACATTTTAAGCCAAACGACGCACGATACGAAAAAGAGTCACAAGCAAAAAACGTTGCATCTTGAAATTCCTACAAAATTTTCAAAACAACTTTTTGAATTTTTTTGAAAAATTGAAAACTCAAATTTTGATCGCACCCCAAAAATAATGAAAAATCAAAAATTCAATTTTTCGGTTAAACTATGCAAACTACAAAAACAATGAACGAACAAAAATTGTGCACCCAAAAAGGATCTCAAAATTTTTTATGAATCACTTTTTGATTTGACGCGTAGTTTTTGTTTCATTCGTAAAAAAACAACATTCAAAATAAAATAATACAATTTTTTGGACAAACGACACAGCTAAAAAAAAATCGAAAGTTGTTCATCTGGAAAAGAGCTACAAATTTGTAATTAATCATTTTTTGATAAGACGCGCAGTTTTTGTTGTAATCGTGAAAAATGACATCATGAATAAACAAATTAAATTTTTGGACAAAAAGACACAAGGTACAATAAAATGTTTGATAACAAAATTGTTTTCAAATTAGATCTGGAGATTTTCTTTTAACCTTATTTTCTCACGAGGCACGTGCTGAGAATGTGTTCGTTAAAGCCGAAAGAGCTTTAACCAAAGAGAATTCACAATCACTGAATTTCAGTTGTCGATGGTTTGAACTTCAATTTTAAAAGTCCTATGCAAAAATTTGGGGGATGCACAATGACCGAGCGGTCATTAGAGTGGGTTTGGTAGTCAAATCTCAATATTAGAGAGTTGATAGTTTTTTAAATAAACAAAAAACGAATCCTCAAGGTCAAACTCAAAATAATAATAGAGAGTAGATAATTCTTTGAATAATTACAACATAAACTTTTACGCCCGAAAACTTTTCAATTTGCTGCAGTTTTTCTAACAGTGGTGGGGGCTGACTCAAAAATACAAAATTATCCATTCATCTTTTCCGAAACGTTTGGTCTCTTAGAGAAATGCTAGAAAGTTTCTTTTTTTCTGAAGTCTTTAGTTTTTCTTTGACTTTTTAGTTTATAAGATTTTGTGAAAGTTTTGTTTTGAATTACGACAAGAAGTATATTGCAAAGAAAAAAAAAATTTGGAATTGCACATATTTTCATATCAGCCCCCCCCCCCCCTCCACCAGCAAAATCTTTTCACAAAAAAGGGACACTTTGTTTAAAATATATGCCTCTCTAATGTTTATTTAATATTTGTTCATAACTAAAAAGGCAAAGCAAAGTTAAATATTTCAGAAAAACTCTAACTTTCTAGCACTTATCTATGAGAAGATAGTTATAAACAATAATAAATTGATTGAACAACTATTTTTGTTTAACTTGCATTAATGATTACTGAACTAAGTGAAAAGTGGACAGCAAGTAAAAAATTTTAGGAAAAAAACCATAAATATCTGGTTTAGTATAGATAGAGATGGTTCTTAACAATGATAGGTTGTTTAAACAATTATTTTAGCCCAATTTAATTAATTATTAAGTCACTCCGAGTGAAAAATAGACTTACAAATTTCAGAAAAAAACCGCAAGTTTCTACCATTAAGCAAAGAGAATATTATTAACAATAATAATGAATTGTCGAAACAATTGTGTTTGTTAAAATTAATGAGCTATTACCTGACTAACTGAACATTTTTTAGTTTGTCTTTTTTTGGTAGAAAACTAATCTTTTTGGTTAAAAACGATAAAATTTTCGAATCAAATATAAATAATATTTTTTATTTTATTATTTATTTATTACATTGACAAAAATATTCAATGAGGAAACCGTTTGTTCCATATTCTCTCACTGCAAGGTAATTCATATTCGTCGATAACACATTTTCGTGAATAAACACCACCTTTTAGAAAACAACATTATATTTTTAGAAAACGAAGGTGAAATAATTTCTTATTGTCTAGTTTTACATTTTCTTAATTCCGAATTTGTTCAACTTATTCAGTAATTGTAATTATAATAATATATCGTATAATATATATTATTGTTAATAAAATAATAAAAATGCATTCAATTATTTTGAATTTTTTGAACTCTGATCTTAAACCTGCTGAGAAATAATAAATACGTCTTTGGGAAGAGAAAATTTTATTTCTTTTTATGAAAAAAAAAATTCAATTTGCGCGCAAAAATGCAATAGTTGAATTCTCACTTAACAAAATGAATTTGCTACAAAAAACTAATACATAAAAAACTGGTCATAAAAAATTTTGAATTCTGAAGCTAAAAGAACCAATTTTCTGCAAAATGGTAGAACTTTGGGGAATTTAAATTTTAGTTGGCAAACATGTTATTCAGATTAAGACAAATTCTCTACGAAACAGTCGAATCTTCTACCCTTAAATGATTATGTTTTTAAGCAAATAATTTAATTTTTAGCGAAAGAATTGATTTTTTAACCAAAAATGATTTTTACTAGGAATCTGTATTATCATTGGAGATGGTAACGATCGATCCGAAGAGAAATCCTTTCACACACACTGTGAAAATAGAAATCAACAATATCGATGAAAGTTATATCCTCTAATACAGAAAATATTTAACGTCCTCAGACGAGATGGAGTTATAAATTGAAAATTTTTTGAAATTAAATTTATTCAGAAAAAAAGATCTTCTCCTTTCACTCCGATCGATCGTTACCATCTCCGATGATAATACAGATTCCTAGTAAAAATTGATTTGTATATAATATCTTGCATAATAAAGCGTATTTCAGAAAAAAAGGATTCTTTCTCTGATCTCTCTAGTAGCTCAATGGTTAGAGCACCTGATCGGAAATAAGTTGATCTGGTGTTCGAATCCCAGCGGAGTGAAAGGAGAAGATCTTTTCTTCTGAATAAATTTAATTTCAAAAAATTTTCAATTCATAACTCCATCTAGTCTGAGGACGTTAAATATTTTCTGTATTAGAGGATATAACTTTGATCGATATTGTAGATTTCTATTTTCACAGTGTGTGTGAAAGGATTTCTCTTCAGATCGATCGTTACCATCTCCGATGATAATACAGATTCCTAGTCAAAATTGATTTGTATATAATGTCTTGCATAATAAAGCGTATTTCAGAAAAAAAGGATTCTTCCTCTGATCTCTCTAGTAGCTCAATGGTTAGAGCACCTTACCGGAAAAAAGTTGATCTGGTGTTCGAATCCCAGCGGAGTGAAAGGAGAAGATCGTTTCTTCTGAATATATTTAATTTCAAAAATGATTTGTCAGTCAATAAAGAAAAATATATTTATCCAAAATGTTGAACTTTAAAGTCAAAATAACGTATTTTCTGCAAAATGGTTGAACTTTTAACCCGAAAATATGAAAAAGTGCGTTGAATTTTAAATTCTAGTTGAAAAACATGTTATTCAGACTGAGTTACAGGTCTGGTAAATAAAACCTCGATAAGAAAATATGCATTTCATACAAGTGTTTTCCATTCACGAGAAACCCATTTTAAATGAAGACAAGGTAACTATCTCGAAAAACTCTGTATATAAATGGCCCAAACTATGTAGTTCGACATTAGAATAGTTGATTTTTTTCTGCACAGAGTCTTACTTACGAATTTTTTTGGGTAAATTTAAAATTACGTCCATGATGAAGTTCCTAATCCTTACTTTGGTGACACTTTCTGTCGGTGAGTATAAGTGAAGAAATCAAATTAATAAAAACAATTTCTTTTTCGGGATCATCCACTAATTTCCATAGGCGCTTTTCTGACATTTTCATCAATTCTTTTTTAAAATTAGAATATTTTTTGGTTAAAATATCAGTTATTACATTTTCCGTTGAGACTTAACCTTTTCTAATTTGAATATTCAGCTACTTGGTTGAAAAATAAACTACATTATTAAAAATTCATTTTTTTCATTGAAGAATAATTTTTTTGGCTAAAAATTTAACTATTGCATTTTTTATTGAAATTTTTTTTTAGTTGAAAATTCAACTACGTACTTGACAGTTGAACTACTTGATCAAAAATTCTTTTTTTGTTGTTGTTAAAGATTTATATTTTTAGTAAAAAATTCATTTCCTTGGATAACAATTTGACTATTTTGATGAAAATATGTTTTCTTTTTGCCTAAAATTAATGTTTTAAATAAAAAAATTTGCCCAGTGCGCGCAGCTCGCGTTTTTCAAAAAAAATAATTTTTTTATATTTATTGTTATTTTTTACGATCAAAACAAAAACTACGCGTCCTGTCAAAAAATTATTATTGATGACAAATTTGGATAAGTTTTCATTCTTTTTTGGAAAAGTAACTTTTATTTTTTTCATGGCTTGTGTCGTTTGTCCAAGAATTTAATTTTTTAATTTTTAATGTTTTTTGTAAATAAAGCGAAATGGAATTTTTGATTTTTCATTATTTTTTGTACGTTCAAAATTGGAATTTTTGGATTTTTTTTTTAAATTCGAAAAGTTGTTATGATAATCTTATACGACTTTCAAAAAGCAATTAATTTCCGTTTGCTTTTTTGGATTTTGAAAATAACTGATAATTTTTTTATCGAAAAAAGCCATGAGGATCAATTGTTCGAGTTTCCACATACTATGAATAACCGTACATAGAATTTTCAAATTTAAAAAGATGGTCTTAAAATTTTTCAAAATGCTCTAACCTTTTAAATTTCTATCCAGAGTAGCTGGCTAACGAACTTACCCTCAGTTTTTATTTGCTTTGAAATTCATTTCTTTGTTTTTGTTAATTATTCTTCTTAATTGAAAGAACAATTTCATTCTTGTTTGAAAATGTACCTTTTTACTTAAAAATTTATCGATTTCGTTCAATATTAATGTACTTTGCAGAAAAGTCGCCTTTTTGGTAGAAAACTAATCTTTCGTTGAAAATCCACCTTTGCAGTTGAAAATTTATTTCTTCGCTTGGAAATTTAACTACGTTGTTGAAAATTAGCCTCCTTTGGCAAGAAATTATTCAGCTTGACTGAAAATGAATTATTCTCAACTAAAAATTTAACTATTCCTTTTTTTGGTTAAAAATGTCTCTTTTTAGTTCAAAATTTTACTTTTGCTCGAAGCGATCGAATTTCTATTGGATTTTCTTTCAAATTCCTTCATAAGAAACCAAATCCCCCAGCCCCTAAATCGTCCCACTTAATTTTTGGATACCTAATTTAAAAAATTTATTTTGTACTATAGTATCTAACGTTTCCATCACAAAAATATGCATTTTTTTACCATTTTCAGGATTCTCAGAATGTTACGGGTTTGATTTCAAAAATCCCCCGAAAATCGGGAAGTATACCATTGTAGAAGCATTAGCAGCATTTTTTAATATTCAGAAAAAGGAATTGGATGTCAAATGTAAACAACTTGATGACAGAATAAGGCTTTACAATGTTTACCAAAATTTCCAAGATGTGAAAAATAAAAAACCTCCTCAACAACCTGGTTACGAGTACACCTATCAGAGAAATGTTGTCGCATCAGCGATGCCATGCGCGACAGCTGACGAATGGAATAACCATCTGGACTACTATAAGAGCCTGTAAGTTCGTTTAAAGTCTTATATACGAATTGCAAACTATTTTTTTAGACAAATCCCCCCCCCCCCCCATCCTCACACTACTCTCCGAACCCTCACTTTCCCGCCCCTTAGAACCTTCCCCTTCCAACCCTAACATCCCCTCACAAATTGCCAATCCCCTAACTTTTCTTTTACCCTCCCCCTCACTTGCCTACTTCTCTTCTACTTTTCCTCCTTTTCACTACTGGCCTTACCTACGGGCCAATCCCAAACACCCCTACTGCACATTTCTCACTTCTGCAACCCTACATTTCTTTACACACATACTTACCCTACTTTTTCCACCCATCCCTCACATATCGGCTCCTCTTCCACTTCCCCCTCTCCTCCACTATACTACTGTTCCATCCCTAATACCACAAAGACACCTTCCCTATTTAGCCTACACTCCTTCGCACACTTCCCCTCCTACTTCATCTCATATCATGTCCTTACCAAACAAACCCTACAATCCCTACCCTACTTCATCATCCCTTCCATTCCATGCTGACCGTCCCGTGATTTTTCCTCCATCCATCCTTCTCTTGCCCCCTTATGTCATACTTTCCTACCAATGCAGTCTTTTAAATACCCTCACACCTCTCCCTACTGTCCCACCCTAACTTACCTTTTTGTGCAAGATATCCACTCATTCCCTTTGGCCACTTCTTAAGTGTCCATTCCCCAACTACTGTCCTTCCTCTACTAACCCCACTACCGCCACTACCCCTCTTCTACCCCCCTCGCCCTCTATTTCATGAAACAAGGTCTCTCCCCTACTTTCTCCCTCCACTTTCTACCCCTCCTAACGTCACCTCCCATACATAGTTTTCTGAAGAGTTTAAGTGCACTCACGAGCTCAGCACACAACTCACGAGCATGAGAATATGCTCGAGAATATGCTCGACCTTTATGTGCTTTGAGAATTTAATGAACATTTATCAGCATTTTTAATCAGGTTTTAAAAAATCGTATTTTTTACTTTTATTAATAATAATTAGATTATTCAAATTTCGCTGGAAAGTGCATCGTTTCAAATAGAAAAGGGTGCTTTTAAATGATAAAAGAAGTCAAAGTAATAGAAAACATATTATTCGCGTGAAACAGAGCCTGATTCAGGGTTGCTTCAATATCCCAATTTCTAAATTATGTTAGGTATAAAACCAACCTTACACCTAGAAGATTAATAATGTCAATGAAAAATAAATTTTGTTTCTAAATATATTTAATACACTTTTTAGTTGTGTTTTCAAGTCAAAAAGATACATTTTCAACCAAGGATATGAGTTTTTAACTAAAATTAAAATAGTTAAAATGTCAGAAAAATAAATGTTCAACCATAAAAAAAAACAATTAAAAAAAAAAAATATTTTTTTTTCATAACAAAAAAATTAGTTTTCAACAAAAAACAGAAGAATTAAATTTTCAGTTAGGACAATCAATTTAAAAAAAAAAAAAAAAATTCTTAACAAAATAATTCAATTTTAAACTAAAAAATATTAATTTACAAACCAAAAATATAATATTCCAATTCGCAGTTAGAAAATTAAATTTAAAAGAAAACGAGTTTCCAGCAAAATTATTTAATTTTCAACTAAAAATATAAATTTTCAAGCGAAAATAGAATAGTTGTATCTTCAGTTAAAAAAAAATAATTTTCAATTAAAAAGAAACGAATTTTCAAAGAAAGAAATTATTTTTAATCACAATGATGAATTTTCAACCAAAAATGTGAAATTTCGTTAAAATATTGGATTTTTCAATCCAAAACAGGAATTTTATATCAACAAAAAACGAATTTTCAACTAAGCAGTTTTTTTGTCAATGAAAGAAATGAATTCTTAACAAAAAGTAGAATAGTTAAATTTTCTACTGAACAGATAATTTTTTAATGAAAAATATTACATTTCTGTCAAAAAAGGTAAACTTTCCACAAAAAATGGTATGGTTCAAGTGAATTTCCAACTAATATAATGAATCTTTAACCAAAAATATGAATTTCTTACAAAAAAGACTCATTTTCAACAAAGTTCATGACTTTTTATCTAAAAAAAATCAATTTTCAACCAAGATTAGAATAGTTAAAATGGCAGAAAAATAAATGTTTAACCCTAAAGAAACAAATTTAAAAAAAAATTCAGAACAAAAAAATGATTTTTCAACCAAAAACAGAAGAATTTAATTTTCAGTTGGGACAATAAATTTTCAACCAAAAAAAAATGAATTCTTAACAAAATAATTCAATTTTAAACTAAAAAATATAAATTTACAAACCAAAAATATAATATTTCAATTTGCAGTTAGAAAAGTAAATTTAAAAGAAAACGAGTTTTCAGCAAAATTATTTAATTTTCAACGAAAAATATAAATTTTTAAACGAAAATGGAATAGTTGTATCTTCAGTTGAAAAAAAAAGAATTTCCAACTAAAAAGAAAGGAATTTTCAACTAAAGAAATTATTTTTTAATCACAATGATGAATTTTCAAACAAGAATGTCAAATTTCAAACAAATTTTGGATTTTTCAATCCAAAAGATGAATTTTATATAAAAAAGAAACGAATTTTCAACGAAACAGTTTTTTTGTCAATGAAAGAAATGAATTGTTAACAAGAAATAGAATAGTTAAATTTTCTACTGAACAGATAATTTTTTAATGAAAAATATTACATTTCTATCAAAAAAGGTAAATTTTCCACAAAAAATGGAATAGTTAAAGTGAATTTTCAACTAATATGATGAGTCTTCGTAAAAAAAAATTTAATTTGCATCCAAATACATGAATTTCAAACTAAAAAGATAAATAAAAATAAACAACTTCTTAAAACAATTTTTAAGAAGTGAAATCTTTCTTCGATCGATTCAATTGTTACCTTAATAGGAACGTAAGTTCTATTATTTCGGTCTTAAGATCAATTTGAATAAAAAAGACTAGGAGTATTCCGAGTCAATGCTTTAATTATAAAAAGTTACATTGTCGCAACGTTCCGACCTCAATCTGTTGGTCATCCTCAGGCAAATTATACCTCAAAAAACAAGTTTGGAAAATCAAAATTGTGGTCCGATGAAAAAAAATGAAACGGTTACCGAAATTTTTTTATAACTTGGGAAAACTTCAAAAAAAACAAAAGAGGCTCCCAATATTTAAAGAGTTACATTTTTAAAAAATTTTTGAAGAGCGAAACCGCAATAGTCAAACGACGGACGAAGTAATAGTGACTATTACTATTATTTTTAAGTAACTATTACTTCGTCCTTCGTTTGACTATTGCGGTTTCGCTTTTCAAAAAGTTTTTAAAAATGGACCACAATTTTGATTTTCCAAAATTGTTTTTTGAAGTATAATTTGCCTGAGGATGACCAACAGATTGAGGTCGAAACGTTGCGAGAATGTAACTTTTTATAATTAAAGTATTGACTCGGAATACTCCTAGTCTTTTTCTTTCAAATTGATCGTAAGACCGAAATAATAGAAGTTACGTTCCTATTAAGGTAAAAAGATAAATTTTCTACCAAAAATAAAGTAGGATGATTTTCAGTTAGTAAAATAGATTTGCAAACAAAAGCCAAACGATTTTTCAAGAAATGAATTTTCAACCAGAAAAATTAATTTTGAACCAAAAAGATGAAATTTTAACTAATCAGAGTACGCTTTTACCAAAAGAACACGGATTTTAAACAAATAGTTAAATTTTCACCGAAAAGCGATAAATTTTCAACTAAAAATAGACTAGTTGAATTTTTAATTTAAAAAATTAATTTTCAATAAAATTAAAGCAAATTTGCAACCAAAAATGGAAGTTATGTTTCCAGTTGGAAAAATTAATTCTAAATAAGAAAAATCTTATTTTCAACCAAAAAGATCAATTTTCACATTTTCAACCAAGAAGATGAATTTTTAACAAAGTACATGAATATTCAACCAAATATTTGAATTTTCAAAAGAATTTCCATCCTTTCGGATGAATTAGTCATCAAGAAGATTAAATATTCTTCCACAAAATTCGAGTTTTCAATAAAATACAGGAATTTTAAACCAGATACTTGAATTTTCAACTTGAGGAGATAAATTTTGAACCAAACATGCACGAGTTGAATTTTCAGTTAAAACAATTAATTCTCATCTAGAAAACATAATTTTCAACGAAATAATTAAATTTTCAGCAAAAAAGGGGGTTTTAACTAAAATGATGAAACATCAACCAAATAAATCAATTCTAAACGAAAAACGTGATATATTATATGTTAATCACAAAAAGGATTTTAATTTTATACCAAAAATAATTGAATTCAATAAAAGAAGGTGAATTTTCAACATAATAGTTTGAATTCTCAATCAAAACAGATTAATATCCAACCAAATATTTGTGATTTGAAACCATAATAATAAAATTAATTTCAACTTTAATTTATCGAAAATTCCCTAACTCTGTTAGGTTTTCCCTGGCATCCCCTGACTTTCTGCAATTACATGACCTGTAGTAACTCTGTAATTGAAAAAAAAGTGTATGTTTATTTCACTCTAGAATGTTTTTGTAAAAATATATGTATTAATTATGATATATATTCGCTTGAACAATTAATGCTCTAAATTCTCTTTAATGCTCTATAAATGATCTGTTCGAGCTTAAATGCTGAGAAACGTTTCTTTGAATGAGAGCCACTAAATATTGTTCTATGATTCAAAGAAACTTTCTTTGTTGGTTGAGGATTAGAGTATTTGTTGAAAATTTCTCTTCTGTGAATGATTTCAAATATTTTTGATAAAAAATCTAATTTTGAATTGAATATGGTTTAATTTCCAGACCAGCGTCGGCCCATCCAGGTTATTGAAGCGGATAAACATAACCAGGGGATAATGTATTTATGACGACTTCAGATCTTTCTACAATTCAGTTATAACCTATTATTATTATTATTAATCGGCACTGTGTTCCAGTATAAAAAAAAAGTATATAAAAATAAACAAAATCACCTCTGGATTATAGCTGAAATTAAACCTGCTGTACTATACACGGGTTTTTCTGCGATTTTTCAAGTGTATATAAATATTAGATAGATAAACGTTTATTTTTTAGCCCGCTGGCCTTAAAAAATTGACTTGCTTACACTTCCATCTCTAACGCCGCTCGCTCTTATCGCATTACCTTCCTCGCTTCGCCTCGCCTCACCTCGCACGCATGTCCCTACTTTCTTGCTTTGCCTCGCATTACCAAACTCTGCCTCCGCGGATAATCCCTAATACTTATCTACTATTTACAATATTTACATTTACTTATATTTACTTCTTCCTCTATTTACAATCTTTCCTTCTCCATTCCTCTTCCTCCTTCCTTCTCTTCTTCTCCATCTTACCCAAGACTCCCTTCACTCATGCTACTGCCCTTCTGTCCCCCCTTTCATGCATCAATACCTCCATGCTTATCCCACTCCTTTCCACCTCTACGCACTCCTCCAACCAATGCTCCACTCTTACCTCCCCCTTCCCACATAGTTCACACATCCTCTTTTCCCTAGCGAGCCAGAACCTATTAAAACCCTCCATGCACCCACATCTCATCCTCGCTATAAGCTCCTGACTTCCTTTCTCACACAAATATTCCGCTCTCGCCCTTGGCATTATCCACACATAGTTCCCATTAAACCTTGTCTCTCTTATTCTCTCTTCCCCTGCTCTCTTCTCTCTCTCTCCATGCTGTTTTTCTTAACCAACTCATATACCTTCCTTCCTTCCTCCTGCATCCTTCTCACTTCATCCATCTGCAGTCCATTCGTTCTAAAATACCTTTCTCTTTCAACCTCCATCTTCCCACCCCCTCTCCTATTCTCCTTCTCCCACCAACACTCCCTAACCAGCTTACTTCGCCCCTCTTCCAACAATTTCTCCTCATATTTACACGCCCGACTCCACGCTAGAATCCCTACGCTCGTTCTCCCCGTCTCCCGCCTGACAATATAATTAGGCGTGTTCCTTGCCAGCCCCAGTGTCCACTTTACATATCTCTCCTGTGTCCTATTTACCTCTTCGCTTTCCTTCCACCCCCACACTTCTACTCCATACAATAGCACACTCATCACTAGTGAGTCAAACAATTTCATTCTCCTTCCAAAATCATTTGCGAATAACTTCTTTCCCAACCTCCACACCTGCCTCATCACCACATTTACCCTCCTCACTCTCTCTTTTATGTGACCATCCACTCCGCCATTCCTCCGAAACAAGAAGCCCAGGTACACAAACTCTTTCACCTCCTACACCGCCTTTCCCTTCCACTTCCCTTCCTTATCCCTTCCACCTCCTCTTCTGAAAACCATAACCTTGAACTGACTCCTCCTACCACTCCGGACTCCAGCTTACTTTCCATATCCGCAATTAAAATCACAAAAAGCGTTGGGCTAAGCGGACACCCTTGTCTTAACCCCCTATCCATCCAGAATCCCTCCGAAATCCCCTGTCATCCTCTTACCTTATCTTTGGTCTCTTCACATATCTCCCTTACCCTCTCGATCAGGCCTCTCTCCACTCCCCTATCCTCCATCACCTCCCACACCCCACCCCCCTATCCACCGACGGAAACGCGCCTTTTAGATCCACAAAAAATGCGTACATTCTCGAACCCTTCTTCGCTAATTCTCTATCCATCACGTGCTGCAGAACGTAGATATTGTCGATAGTACTCCTATAAGATTAACAAGATTTTTACGGAGCCGGTTGATATTTGCTGGTCTGAAAATTTTTGAAAAATTTTTAAATTATCGTAAAATATGAAAATTTTGGATATTTTTGAAAATTTGAAATTTTTTGGAGGATTTGAATAATTTTTGAAAATATCTATAATTTTCAAAAATTTCTTAAATTTTCGAAAATTTTCCAAAATATCCAAAATTATCAAAAATTTAAAAAATTTTCAAAAATTTTCAAATGCTTGACATTTTTTTTAAATTTAAAAAGTTTTCAAAAAATTTCCAAAATTTTCAAAAATTTTCAAATGCTTGAAATTTTTTTTAGATTTAAAAAGTTTTCAAAACATTTCCAAAATTCTCAAATTTTTAGAAAATTTTTAAAAATTTCAAAATTGTACACTCACCCCTCCCCCCACACCGACCCCCCTCTGTACCTCTCCCTTCATCTGTAGGTTTATCATGTACGATAAGTATTGCTTCAATGCTCCAATGATACGTGGACAATAATAGATAGTGGATAGTGGTGGGAGCAGTACAATAATGGCCCTATTATTCTACAGTACAACAATGAGGTCATTATTGTACTGCTCCCACCACTGACCCATAAAGGGCTACTTAAGTTCCTGAAAACAGGCACGTAATACGCGCGAAGCATGCCTGCGGTGTATAAAAATGATTTTTTTTCAACTATTATTAGAATGACCTTATGCGTGATGATCAATCAAAAGAGTTGATCAAAAATTATTTTATATGATTTTTATAAACATTTTTATGAAGAAAAACTTATATTTATCATTTTTGACTACAAAATACCGTAATTTTAGTGAAATTATCCGAAAATAACTTAATAGTGATTTTAAAACTGGATATAGGACATTAAATCATAATTGTTGCAGTAATTGTTAAAGTTTCACATTTCATAAACAAATATCTTAATCTGCCGTTTCCTCTAAGAAATAAACTTTTTTTTCTTCTAATTATGGTTCAAATCACATTATTATTGCTGATTATTAAAAAAAATCATGGAAAAATTATTTATATGACTTTTATCAATATTTTTATACATAAAGATCTAGATTTATTTTTCGAGGAATCTGTATTATCATCGGAGAATAACAGAAAATATTTAACGTCTTTTCAGACTAGATGGTGCTATGCTATAAAAGAAAAATTATTTTATATAATTTTTTCTGAAACTAGATCTTCTCCTTTCAGGAGAAAGGAGTGAAAGCAGAAGATCTTTTTTCAGAAAAAATTATTTAAAATAATTTTTCCTCCATAGCTCAATCTAGTCTGAAGAGACGTTAAATATTTTCTGTTATTCTCTAATGATAATACAGATTACTTGAAAAATTTGATTTGTACCATCTAGCATAATAATGTGTGTATTTCAGAAAAAAGAGTCTTCTCTCGATCTCTCTAGTAGCTTAATGGAAAAGCACCTGACCGGAAATCAGTAGTTCTGTGGTTCGATTTCCGGCGGAGCGAAAGGAGAAGATCTTTTTTCAAACAAACATTATTTAAAATAGATTTATTTTTCTGAATGCAAAGAAGAATATATTATATTATATATTAATATTATATATTAACAAAATATATAAATTTCGAATCAGACAGTTGAATTTTTAACTAAGAAAGATTAGTTTTCGACCAGAAATGAAATAGTGAAATTTTCAGCTTCAAATTTAATTTCTAACAAAAAAACACTCTTTAAGAATTTTAAAAGATTTCAAGAGAATTACATTGCTTAAGATTCTTAGGAAACTTTCAAATGATTCTTTATTTTATTTAAAAAGATTTCCAAACATTTCAGAAGATGTTTTTAATTGTAAAAAAAAATCCAAAAGATTTTCATTTTTTAGTGTCATCAGATTTTTGGGAAACTTTTCGAAAAAAAAAACATTTTAAAAGGATATATAGAAGTTTCAGAAACATTTGGAAAATAACTTAAAATCTAAGAAGATTTCGAGAAATTTAAAACATAGAATATAGATTTTCGAAGAATTCAAAAAGAAATGTAGAAGGTTTTCAAGAATTTTGAAGGCATTCACGTAAATTGAGAATTTTTTAAGATTCTTCGGAAAATTTTAAATGAGTATAATAAAAAAAAATTATTTGATATGAATATTCATAAAGATTTAAAAACATTCTAAAAATAATTTTAAATTGGAAAAGATAATAATCTTCAAAACAAATGAACTCAACTTTAAATGAACAATAACGTCCAAAAAATATTTTTTTTTTATTTTATCCATAGGTACTTATAATATAAATATATAAATCATATAATTTTCATTTTAAAAAATATATAAATTAAAGGTATTCAATACAAAGTGAAGAAAAAAATTTTTTTTAGGATATCATCGGGCTTAGGATACGAATCAACAAAAAATTACTTTTTAGCAAACAGTTTTTAGCCAAAAGTAAATTTCCTACCCAAAAAGTCGAATCTTCAACAAAAAAGATGATTTTTCAACCAAGAAGATTAATTCTCCACTGGAAATACCAATTTTTAGCAAAGTTTATCAACTTTCAATCAAATAGGTAAATTGTTAACTAAAAAAAATATAAATTAACAATAAAAATTAAATAGCGAAATATTCAGTTAAAAATTAACTTTCTACCAAAAAGGTAAAATTTTAACCAGAAAGATGAATTTTCAACCAAAAAGGGAATAGTGCCTTTGTTAGGTAAAAAATTAATTTTTGAGCAAATAGTTGAAGTTTCAATAAAAAATATTAATTTTTCCAAAAATAATTAAATACCTACATTTTCAATGAAAAAATTAGTGGTCCAAATACTAAAATAAATTTTTACCGTAAAAAGGAACCGTTAAATTTGTATTTAACAAAATTAGTTTGCAGCACAACAAAAAATAATTTTCAACAAAATAGTTTCATTTTTAACTAAGGAAATTATTTTTAAACTAAAATGACTAATTTCAATTTTCTACCAAATAGATGAACTTTTATTTGGAATGATGATTAGTCAACCAAAAAAGTAAATTTTTAACATGCTAGTGGAATTTCCAACACAAAGAAACATTTTCTATAAAAAAATCTTCAACAAAAAAATTAGTGTTTTATTAAGAAAGGCAAATTTTTCACAAAAGACATGAATTTTCTTCCAGCTAGTTAAATTTCTCACTTAAAATGGTACATTTTTGACCAAAAGTGGAATAGTTACATTTTGAGTTAAAATTATAATTTCAAACAAAATAAAAACAAATTTTTAATAAAGTAGTTAAATTTTCAGGAAAAAAGAAATAAAAAAGAGGAAGAAAGAGAAAAAAAGAAATAAAAAAACTGAGATGATGAATTTTCTACCAAGAAATAAGGAATTTTTAATAAAATAGTTAAATTTTTAACCAAGAAATATTTTAAAGCAATATAGAAAAAAAAATTCTCAAAAATTCTGAATTTTGAAGCCAAAAAGACAAATTCTCTACAAAAGACTTGTGTCTTCTACCCTCAAACAATTAAATTTTTAAATAAATAATTTAATTCGTAGCAAAAAAATTTGAGTTTCTAACCAAAAGCTTTTTTTCACTGAACGGAGAAAAATATATTCATCCAAAATGTTGTACCTTGAGGCCAAAATAACGAATTTGATGAAAAATTGTTGAATTTTAAACCCGTAAAAATATGAAAAAAGTTTTCATTTTTAAAAATCAATTGAAGTAATAATTGCCTGGAATTTTATATTCTAGGTAAAAAACATGTTATTCAGAAAAAGTTTAATACCTGGCAAATAAAAGTTTTATAAGAAAAAATATATTTCATGCACGTGTTTTCTATTAACGAAAAATAAAGATTAAGTAGAGAAAATCTGATCATCTTCAAGTCTTCCTTGTTTTCAAGTTAAATCTCTCAACAATTTCAGTATATAAATGGCCGAAACTAACTATCTAGACATCAGAATAGAAAGAAGTAAAATTACTGTTTCTACTGAAACCAAATCCCCCACCCCCATACTTTCCTACTCCTCTTCTACTTTGCATCCTGTTCACCACTGCCCCTTACCAACTGGCCCTTCCCAAATACCAGTACCACACATCCCTAACTTCTCCACCGCTAGATTCTTTCACATAAATTCCTTCACATAGTTACCTTCCTTTACTTCCTCCACTCACTGTTATCATGCCACCTTCTTTTCTATTTCTCCTTCTCTTCCCTATTTTACTTTGCCTCTCCTAATTCCAGTACTGCACCTTCCCTACTCAGCTGGCCACAACGCATACTCTCTCATCTACTTCCTCTACTTCCTCTCATACCACTTCACCCTACCTGCCCATACTTTCTCCTCCGACCACCTAAGTTCCTCTTCCATAATTTCCCTCGAAGAACACCTAACGTGCCGCCCCCTGTCATTCTTCCCTTTCCGTCCCCTCTCCTACTATCTCTCTCCTAATACCCCCACTCACCTAATTCTTCATTCCTTCCAATATTTGTCCTCCCATAGTGCAGGCCTCACCAGAGAGGCGAAATCGACTCAAAGGACACATGAGTTGCACCACTGCTTTTCCCGTAAGTTTCCCTCCGTCCATCTCTCACTTGCCCACTCATCTCATACTTCCCTAAAACTAGAGTCTTTTACATACCCTCTCACTTCCCCATCACAGCCCCACCCTAACTTTCCACCTTGTGCAGCCATTATAACTCTCAACCTACACCTTGCGTGCCCACCCCCCTTTTACTGTTATTTCTTTACTAACCCTACTAACGCTACTACCCCTCTCATAAGTACTTCATCCATACATAAAGTCCCCTCTATTAATTCCTCTTCAAACACCCCTTACTTTCCACCTATTCCCTCTCCTACTGCCCCTCCTACTAACCCTGCTACCCCTCTTATACATTTCTGTGCATATCCCCCTCTCTCTACTACTTCCCATATTCTTCTCCCTACCTTTTCCACTACACCCCCCCCCCTCCCGGTAAAAAATACGGTTGACGCCTGACCGAAATTATAAAGCTTTCTGCACGAGGCTACATAACACTAGAAATTGAAGAAAATATTTTTAAAAATCAATAAGACTTTCCACTGGAACAAAAAAAATGTTTTTAACCAACAAAATTTCTTTGAATCTCAAAAAATTTTCTTGGAGAGCCAATCAAGATTTTTCTGTGATTCAAAGAAACTTTCTCCTTTGGTTGAGGATTCAATTATTTTGTTGAAAAAATGTTTCTTGTGGATGATTCAAATTGTTTTTAACTGAAAATTAAAATCCGTTTTGGTTAAAATACCAATCAGTATTACATTTTATTACATTGGAAATTATTTTGCCTCTAAAATTGGAAAACGATACGCGCGCATAGAGCGCATTTTATAATGCTAATATTTGAATTGAATATCGCTTCATTTTCAGACCCAATCCAAACTATCCAAAACATTGAAGTGGGTATAGAGAACCAAAGGATAATATATATGACCACTTCTGATCTTTCTACAATCTAACTATGACCTAGTATTATTTTAAACAAGAAATTTTGTCTGGTTTAATGATTCAAAAAAATACATGTCTAAAGCTAAAAGAAAGAGTAAGTTCGCCTTCAGATTATAGTCAAACTTAAGTCCTCTTAATATGTAGCATTGAATCAAAAGTGATTACTATATATCCTAATTAACTAACGGAATTGATTGAAAATTCATTTATTTGATTGTTGTAAATATTTTATAACCAAAAACATGACTTAGAGTTTGTATATATTAAAAATTGTTTTTTTTAAGGAAATTATTCGAAATTGTGTTCAACGTGATTTTGAAACTGGACATGAGGAAATTTACAACAATTTTTTTAATTGTTAGCAACTATTTGTAGTAAAAAATATCTCAATCTGTCGTTTTCCTGTATGAAAACGGAAGCTTCTTCTTCTATCAAAATATTTAATTACTTTATTTTTAATAAATGAATAGTATTGATCAAGAACATTTTTTGCTAATTGTTTGAATTCGGGAATTTTCTAGTGTTGAGAATTTCACCATATCGGATATTTTATAATATCGGAAATTTTCTACATCGAATATTTTACTTTCGGGATTTTTCAGTCATCTCATAAAATTAATAATTTTATGTCATTAATAAATTCGAAAATTCCCGATAATAAAAAATACTCTCGATGCAAGATATTTCAGTTTCGATGATAACACACTTTCATGAATAAACACCATATTTTAGAAAACAACATCATATTTTTAGAAAACAAAGGTGACATTATTTCTTATGGCCTAGTTTCATATTTTCGTTAATTCTTATCACTTCCAGTTTTTGCAATTATTGTTATTATTATCATAATTAATGTAATATTATATTATATACATGATATATATTATTAATATGTTAATATATGAATTATAATCGCTCTAATTATTTAAATTATTTTAAACTTAGATCTTACATCCAAGATTTAAGAAAACTATTAGTTTATTGGAAATTTAGAATTTTCTGAAATTGTGCAAAAAACATGTTTTCTTTTCTATCCAAAAGATGTCAATTTTCAGCCAAAAATGGAATAGTTAAATTTTCCATGAAAGAAAAATTAATTTTCAACTTCTAACTAAAAAGTATCAATTTGCAACAAAAATCAAGTTGTGAAATTTTCAGTTAAAAATCAATATTTAACAAAAGAAATTAGTTTTGAACTAAAATTATGAATCTTCAGTTCAATTTTCAAAATTTTAAATTCATCTGTTTTTTGACAAATTTATTTCCTCAATTGAAAATTTGACTACTTTGTTGCAAATTTTTTGTTGATGAAAATTATCTTCATGGTTGAAATATCATATCATATCAAAGAAGCACATTTTTAACATAGTAGTTAAATTTTTAACAAAAAATTCAAATTTTCAACGAAAGCTATGGACTTTCAACTAGAACTAATTATTTGTAACAAAAAATGTTCTAATAGTTACATTTTCATTTGACAATCTTAATTTTTAACTAATGGAAAACAATTTTCAACAAAATCTTTAAAAAAATTAGTTTGATTTAAGAAGTCAACAGAAAAAAAATACGTGAATTTTTAATAACGTAGTTAAATTTTCAACCAAGAAAGATTTTTCAAGCAGAATAGAAAAAATATGATCGAAAATGATTGAACTGCACATGAAATGAACATGAACTTTCTCTCAAATAGTTTAATTTTCAACTAAAACTGGTAAATTTCTTATGAAAAGTGAAATATTTACATTTTCAGTTGAAAAATCTTAATTTCAAGAAAAAAAAGGAATTTTTAACAAAATAGTAAAATTTTCAAAAAAAAAGAGATAAATTTTGAACCAAGATGATGAATTTTCTACAAAGTGAAGAAGGAATTTAAAAAACTATAATTAAATGATTATATTTATAAGCAAATAATTTTATTTTCAGCGAAAAAATGCGTGGGATTTTAAATTCCAGTTGAAAAACATGTTATTCAGACTGAGTTTCAGGTCTGGTAAATAGAAACTTGCTAAGAAAGAATGCGTTTCATACGCGTGTTTTCTTATCATGATGAACCAATTTCAAACGGAGACAAGGTAACTGTGTCAAAAATTTCAGTATGTAAGTGGCCCAAACTCAGAACTTCGACATCATTGGGAACAGAAAGAAGTAAAATTACTGTTTCTACTAAAAGTCTCACTTTCCGATTTTTTTGTGTAATTTTTGAATTACGTGCAGGATGAAGATTTTTATCCTGTCTTTGGTGGCAGTTTCTGTCGGTGAGTATAAGTGAAAAAACTGAATTAATGGAAAATTTTTTTGTCGGGGTCAATTAAAAATTTCCATAGGCTTTTTCCTGACATTCTCAATAATTCTTATTTAAAATTATAATCTTTTTTGCTCTAAATATCAGCTATTATATTTTTCGTTAATAAATCATCTTCTCTGGCTTGAAAATCAAGCTATATGGAAGGTTAAACTACATTATTAAAAATTCACTTTTTTTGTTGAAGATGACTTTTCTCACTGAAGATCTATTTAATTTTTTGTATGAAATTTATCTTTGTCAGTTGAGAATTGACCTTTTTGGTATAAGAAATTTATCTTTGTGGTTGAAGATTCATTTTTTTTGTGAAAATCAAACTAGTTAATTGAAAAAGCGGTCTTCTTTAGTTTTAAAATTCATTCTTCAAATTGAAAAACTTAACTAATCCATTTTTTCTATTTTTTTTTCAGTTGCAAAATTTATTGCGGGGTTAACCGCGGTTGCTCCTCATAGTGATGACACCAACCCCAAACAATATGTAAAAGATTACTTCAATATAACTGATACGGAGACACAAGCATATTGTAAGAATGCTCCTGACGAAGTGACTAGGTGGAATAATGTAATAAAAGCTAATCATGCTCTTCAATTATCTGATACAAAATCTGCTGATTTGCAAAAAAATGTTATCAAAGGAGCGCTACCATGCGCTTCGAATGATGTAGTGACCGCAAAAGAGAAATTCTATCAGGACAAGTAAGTTCGTGTAATGTTTCATTTACGAATTTCAAACATTTTATCACACAAAGTTTTCCCCCTTCCACACTACTATCTTACTTCTCATTGTCACATCTCCAACTACCATTCCCTCTCATCTCCTAACATCATCTCTCAAACTGTCCATCCCCTAACTTTTCCTCCAACCACCCCACACTTGCCAACTCCTGTTCTACTTCATGATCCCTTCATTGCCCTTTCCTACTGGCCAATCCCAAACACCACTACCACACATCCCTACCTTCTCCAACCCTAGATTCCTTCACATCTTCACATACCTTCCCCTACTTTCTCCAGCCACTCCTAACATGAGGCCTTCTTTTCTATTTCTCCTTCTCTCCCCTATTGACATGTCCCTCTCCTAATTCCACTACTGCACCTTCCCTACACAGCCAACCACTTCGCATTCTCTCCTCCCTACTTCCTTTCATACCACCATATCACGTTCACATAAATTCGTTTCCATACTTATCTTCCCATCCTTCCTTTACCCACTCCTAACATGCCGCCTTCTTTTCTCTTTCTCCTTCTCTCCCCTATTTAACTGTCCCTCTCCTAATTCCACTACTGTACCTTCCCTACTCAGCCAGCCACTTCGCATACTCTCCCCACTACCTCCTTTCATACCACCACACCCTACTCACATGCCATACTTCCTCACTTCTTAATCCCCTCTACCTTTCCCTGTTTTGCCCTTCCCTCTCATACTATCCTTAACACACGAACCCTTCTACAGCTACTCTACCCAATCCATCCCTAGCCTTCCCTATCATCTCATACTTTCCTACAACTACAGTCTTTTACATACACTCCGACTTCCCCTTCACTGCCCCGCCTTCTCTCTCCTTCTCGTGTAGCTCATACTCTAATGCCCATCTGTTCACCCCTTACTTACGCACCACTCTCCTACTGCCCTTCCTCTAATGAGCCTACTAAAGCCACTCTCTACTCCTTTTAAGTTCACCTCTCCTGCTAACCCTCCCATACATTACTTCGCATATCCCCGCCTACCTCTACCTTCCCCACTATCCCTCCCAGTGAAAAAGTACGGCTTGCAACCAAAGCAGTTTCTTTGGAATATACAAAAAATTTTTGGACTGAGAGCCGATGTAGTAGATTACGTGCTGAAAGTTCGACCCTCAATTAGGAATTTCAAATGTTCACGACTGATCAGTTGGATAGCGGAGGGCAAGCGCAAGCCCTGGAAAGGCATGAAACCAAAAATTTCTTGAATTGGAGTCATGAAAGATGATCAACAATTTTCATAATTTCAAAACCTTTACTAAGTTTCCAAAAAATTTCCAAAAATTTTTCAAAATTTTAATAAATGTTTAAAATTGTGATGAGTTTTTGAAATTTTTCTAAATTTCTAAAATTTTAATCGATTTTAAAAATTTGCAGAAGTCTTCCAAATTTTCAACAATATTCCGAAATTTTCAAAGTTTTGTTAAATTTCCAAAAAGTTTTTGAAATTGAAAAAAATTTTGAACAATTTCCAAAATTTTTATGAATATAAAATTTCAAATATTTTAAAAATTACCACCAATGTTCCAGAAATTTAGATAAATTTTCAAAATTCTGATAAATTTTTTAATTTGTGATGAATTTTTCAAAATTTCGAAAATTTTCAAAATTTGAAATCGATTTTCAAAAAATTTTTATTTCCAAACATTTGGGAAATTTTGATAAATTTACAAAAAGTTTCAAAATTTGAATAAATTTTTAAAATTTTGAAAGATTTTCACATTTTCTGAAAATGTTCAAAGTTTCTTTAAATTTCCAAAAAGTTTTTAAAATTAAAAAAAAATGTTGAAATTTTGAATGAATTTCCAAAATTTTTATGAATTTTAAAAATTTTTTCAATTTTGAAAAACTTCCAAAATTTTGAGAAATATATTAAAATTTCCAAAATTTTAAAAATTTGCAGAAATTTAAATAAATTTTCAAAATTTTGATAAATTTCTAAAATTGTGATGAATTTTCAAAATTTTCAAAATTTTCAAAATATAAATCCATTTCCTAAGTTTCAAGAAATTTCTACAAATTTCAAGGTTTCCAAAATTTTTCAAAATTTTTGAAATTTCAAAAATTTTGATTTCCAAACATTTTGCAAATTTTGATAAAATCACAAAAAGTTGCACAATTTTCAACAATTTTCAAAATTTAAAAAGATTTCAAAATTTTTGTTTACATTTCCAAAAAATTTAAAGAATTTCCAAAATTCATCAAAATTTTTCACAATTTTTGAAAATTTTGAGAAATTTCCATTTTTGAAAAAATTTTGTTTAACGCATGCGCAACAGATGAGGCTGTTTAACTTAAAGTCGTCGTTCACTGGCCCATCTATCGAAAAGAGATCTGAAATTCATTTGTTCCATAGGGCAGAAAGTAGATGAAGTAGCGGGTGGAAAGTAATGTAGTTTTGCCCCAAAATTGAAAAAAAAACAGTCGCACATAGCGCGCAATTGATGATGATAATGCTTAAATTGAATATCGTTTTATTTTCAGACTAAAAGGGTAACGAGACTAGCAAGTGAACCAAAGGATGATGATTATGACGACTTTCTGATTTTTCTACAATCTAATTATAAAGTATTTTTGTTATAAACCGGCACTGTGGTGGCTCGCCTCTATATTATAGTTGAACTTAAGTACGCAGTACTATACACTTGTTTTTCTGCGATTTTTCTTGTCTGCTACAAAAAAAAAATTGTAGGTGAATACTAGTACAGATATTTTTAAGACAGGTGCAGTTGCTGAAGTGTTGAATCAGTAGAGTTTTTTCTTGAGGGACAATCTGTAAAATTTATGTGATGTACTGTAATAATAAAAATATGTAGCATTCTATAAAAAGTTTTTACCGAGTGGTTTATGACTCCTGCAATCTGGCGAAATCAATCTCTCTGAAATCTCGTGCAATCCTATGCAATCTTTTGCAATCCCATGCAATCTTTTGCAATCCCATGCACTCTTATGCAATCCTATGCACTCGTATGCAATCCCATGTATTCTTATGCAACCACATGCAATCATTTGCAATCCCATGCACTCTTATGCAATTCTATGCACCCGTTTGCAATTCCATGTATTCTTATGCAACCTCATGCAATCTTTCGCAATCCCATGCACTATTATGCAAGCCCATGCGTTCTTATGCAAGCTCACGCACTACTATGCAATCATATGCACTCGTATGCAATCCCATGTATTCTTATGCAACCTCATGCAATCTTTTGCAATCCCATGAACTCTTATGCAATCCTATGCACTCGTATGCAACCCGATGTATTCTCATGCAACCCCATGCAATCTTGTGCAATCCTATGCACTCTTATGCAATTCCATGCAAACTTTTGCAATCTCATGCACTTTTATGCAATCCCATGTATGCTTATGCAATATCATGCAATCCTTTGCAATCCCGTTCACTCGTATGCAATTCCATGCACTCTTATGCAATCTCATGTACTCTCATACAATTGCTTGCAATCCCATACACTCTTATGCAATTCCATGCACTCTTATACAATCCCATGTCCTCGTATGCAATCCCATGAAATATTTTTTATTCCCATGCACTCTTATGCAATCTCATGCACCCTTATGCAATGACGTGTATTATTATGCAATCCTAAGCAATCTTTTGCAATCCCATGCACTTCTAGTCAATCCCAGACACTCTTATGCAATCCCATGTCCTCGTATAGAATTCTATGCAATATTTTGCAATCTCATAAACTCTTAAGCAATCACATGCACTCTTATGCAATCCCATGTACTATTATGCAATCCCATGCAAACTTTTGCAATCCTATAATGAAAAATATATGAAATCATTATAAGACAAACAGTATATAAATAATGTTATAATATTGAGAGTCGATGTAAAAAAACAGTATAATAATTACTTATTTATTTACTTACCTTAGATTTCCAAACATATAAGAAGGTTTTAAGGGATTCCAAAGGATTTGAATAAATTCCGAGGAACTTTCTCGGATTTTAAAGCTTATAAATAGATTTCCCAGTTTTCCAAATATTTCAACTAATTTTGAAAGATTTCAAAGTATTTCAAGAGATTAAAAAAATTTTCAAGGGATTTGAGGGAATTAATTTTTAGCGAAAAAATTTAATTTCAATTTTCACTTGAATAAGTTTCATTAAAATTATATTCAAGGGCTTTCAAATGTTTTATACTTTTTTTAGTGATTGTTACGTTTTCCAAACATTTGAATGTGTTTTAAAGGATTCTCACGGATTTAAAATAATAAAAATGAATTCAAGGGGTTTCAAAGAATTTTGTTAGAGTGCCAAAGATTGCAACATATTCATAGTGCATTTTGGAAAATAAATTGAATTTGAAAGGATTCTTAGCGATTATAAACAATTTCAAGAGATTTAAAGTATTTCAAGGGATGCAAAACAATTTTTTTGGACTTCCAAAGATTTCAAGATATTTAAAGTGAATTTTTTAAAATAAATATAATTAAATTTGATAGAATTCCTAACAAATTCCGAAGGATTTCAAGAGATTTAAAACATTTCAAGGGATTAAAAAAAAAGTTTTGAAAAAGTTCGTCTGAATAAGAAAGTAATCATTTCATTTCTTTGACGTGACTTCAGTTATTAGAATCAGTGTTTATATTTCGACGAAAAGTTATTGCTTTCATGCGATCAATTTTGTACAGATATTTCGAATATTTTTTGAAATTATTACCTAAGTTCAAAGACCTTTTTTCATTAGTTCGACTTGGAATACTTACAAGTTGAAATCAGCTGTATTCAAAAATGATCAATTTTGAACAGTAAGATATTCATGACGCTAATTTTAGATGTCATGATTTTTTGTAAAATAATAAAAGCTTCGCCTGCTATTTACTCTATAATCTGAAAACGTTTAATAGATCTGATTAACCAATTGCATGATATTTTTTTCTCGAGCAATATCTTATGAAATGAATATACTCTATTTGAATACAAAAACGTTTCTTCATTGTTGAAAACTGATTGCATGAGACTTTGAAGCATTGTCTCCTACCCTATGCATAGTGGTCTCTTCTGCAGGGAAGTTATTAAAGTGAAGTAATTGTAGTTATATCATTATAAGCTAATGATAATTTTCCTTCTAAATTATTTTCATATGAGAGAATAAAGAAAAACTTTTTTATCTGTATCCGAAAAAGAGTGACGGAGGTATTGAAAAAAATTGAAGCCTTGGAAACGACAAAACATTAACTTTTTATTGTATACCTGTTACTTCTAAAATGTTGATCCAACTTCGGACAACAAACCATTTCTCACTTTAGTTTTATATTTTCTCTAACTGAAATAATCTTGTCGAAAATTGCGTTTTAGACGTGGCTAAGACGTACGACTTTATAATTATTTGTGATTCGCTGTCGGAGGCCACAAGGAGTTTCCTTCATTTCACTTAGGTCCATTTCGAAAACCTTGCCGCTATACATGTTAATTTTTGCACGTGTTGCAGCGATATCACGTGTATACATTCCACGAAGCACTGTATTATTTTGCTCCAATATTGCAAGGACATCACCAGTGTCTGTTTTCAGAACAGTTTGTTCTTCGGTTGGCATGGGTACAGGGGCTCTGCCTTCTCCTCTCAATTGAAGTGGCTTATCAGCAGGAAAAGTGTATTTGCAAACTTCGAAAAGCCGTCGCGGATTTTTGTGGGAAATAAGCCGTATGAATTTGAATTCTTCAGGTTTATACTTAGAGAGAGGAATGGCATAATTGGGAGGAGACTTGGACCTAGCACGAAGAGAAGGCCCTGCAGAAGGAAGAGCCATGTCAGGAGAATGAGATCTGGCAGGAGAAAGATTCAGATCCAGATAATGATGTCTGTGAGAAGAAGAAGAAGTAGAAAGTGAAGGTGAGCAGCGTTGAATATCCGGAAGAGGTGCATTATTTTTTGAACACTCCAACTGTGAACCTAATACAGCTGGAAGAAGCAGAGGATTAAATTTTGACTGTTATGAGACTGGGAGGATTCAAAAGAAGCTATTATGGTTCAGTCATGTGGAGGCAGGAAAGAGGGCTCAAGAAATGTTACGTAACATTTTTTTAAATATAATAATTCAAAAAAATATTATAAGATAGATTATTGGGGCGATCGTTTTTTCAAAAAATAGGGCTACCTTCATGAGTTGCATGTTCTTTAGTCATCCCCACACGTGACAGAAGGTCCATTTCTTTGGGCGGCATAGCGGATAATATTTCTGTAAAAAAAACTATGACTTTGACGTGAAATTCATAAAATTCAATTAGATAATTTGGAACGATTTTTAAATTTCTCGAGAATTTTATCGATATTATATGAACTTATCAAATTCTTTATCTTGTGATAATATTAAGAGACCGCGATTGTGTAGCATTTTCAACTTTATTGAAACAATGAGAAAGCCAGTACTGTGCAACTTTTAAATTGGTTATGTCACCTCCACCAGCATATCTTTGCTTCAAGATGGAAAACCCAAAATCATTAACACACCTAATCTTTTTTACTTATCACAAAATTCAACAATAAACGGAAACAATGGTCGACATGAAATTTGGTGAACCATGACTTCTCTCACTCTTTTTTATTTGGTGGACTTTTATTGGGTTAGTTTAGTGTTGAAAAGATATTATTTGATATAATTTATTCAATTCATAAATGAAATAATAGAAAAACATATTACTTGTTGATTTTGAATGTCAACACTTGAAAATTGTTCGTACAGTTTGTTAATAAATTTAAGAAATACAGAGAGTTTGTTTATGCCAATTGTCATTACAAGTCAACATTTTATTCTGTTCAAAGCACCCCTAAGTGTTAAATCCAAGCCACATTGAGCAAAGGAAGTATCTTCTAAGAAGATAGAACAAAAGAGCTAATTTCCATAACAGCCGTCCTCAGAAACATCGTCGTCCCTGTGCTTTAGCCGAATCAGAAGAGACTGCATTAGCTGAAGGATAAATAATCACAGCATCTTGGGGATTTCCTTCAACTTGTCGTGATGTTTGTGATATTATACAGTCGTACTTGATTCGAATAGGAAGCAAATCGAGGCGACTCAAAAATAATAATAGATGCGTCTATCTGAAAATATCAAAAGATCCAGAGCGAAAGTTGATGACAGAATTGTAAACGAGTATTTCCACAACCTGGTGATTCCGCTTGATGGTATACTAGTAGACAATATTACTGATTAAGATGAGACTTATTTTACAGATGATACTGAAGCACACCGGTAATCATCAGAAGAGGTTCTTCACACCCAGAAATAATGATTGATTCATCTAAATCCACAAACATCAGGTTTGCAGTAACTGGAGATGGTAAACTTCTTCCTCCTTATACTGTGTATAAATCAGGTCATCTCTATCCTACGTGGATAGAAAAAAGTATTGAAGACGCTCGTTACAACCAAAATAAAAGTGGATTGTTTGTTATGGAAATTTTTGAAAACTACTGTTTGAAAGCATGTCTACCTTTTTTAGAGAAATCACTAGAAAAAAGCTGTAATTGGTGATAATTTAGCTAGCGGTGTATCAATTGAAGTTATCAAGTAGTGTCCAGAAAATAATATTTGCTCCATATTGCTGCCACCTGATTCAACGCATCTTACTAAACCATCGGATGTCTGCGTATTTCGATTGTTGGAGGAGAACTAGGGAGTGGTTTTGAATGATTGGAAAAATAAAAACCAGAAGGTAATTCCAAAAGCAGTTTTTCCACAACTGTTGAAAACTGCAATCAAACGAGGTGAGGAAAAGAAAACACTCAACATTTAATCAGGATACCAGGCGTGTGAAATTATACCAATTAACAGAATACCTATACACCCATATACACACTACCTTTCTCCAACCGAGCAAGTTACGCCTACCCCGAAAGGGAAATGGCTTAATGGTATAATAATAATAATAATAACAGAAATTGCGCTCTGAAGAGGTGGCCGCCCACAGAAAGAACTGTCGAAATTTGTGAGCTCACCATTTGTTCAGACGTATTCATCGCTTACTGAGCAGTTCAGTGGAAAGGGTTATCAGCTGAAATTTCAACTCTTCGTGTGGAAAGACTGAAGGTATTGCCTGTCAAGAGCGTAAGAGTAGAAGATAAATAGCCTTTTCGAAAAGGTTAGCTAAAGAAAGGAAGTGAACCGAAAGAACGTGGGAGGCCCAAAAATTCTAAGAGCATCATTGAATCGGGGCATTTGGACTCTTCAGGTGATGAACTGAAAGCCATGGGTAGCGATAGCAGGCCAAAGAAACGTTCTAGAAGACCTCAGAAAACGAAAACTACAGTAGAATCTGATAATTGGGTGTCTTCAACTGAGGATCTAAAAGATTGAAGTGACGATAGCGATAATTTGGAAGCTATGTTTAGCGACATTAAAAAAAATTGTCGTCAAAGAATCAGAAAATCGAAAACGAACGTAGAAGTTTATGCTAGCGCTGTTACGGAGGATCTCCCTGGAAGCCAGAATATTGCTGATAAAGATTTTGTTCTAGTTAGATTAATAACAGAAATAGCCAAAAAGGACAAGCTGAGCGTTGTAGAGATAGTGACCGATATTCATAATGAGTCTTCTGCAACCAAATTTCTGAGGAGGACAGAGGGTAAAAAAGAAGCTTCTTTCATTTTCCCTACCATGCTTGACGTACAAAATATGAGTAAAAAAACATAATTCGCAAACTAAAAACCAAGAACGTTAGGAGAGGAAAATATGTTTTTTTTTCTAACCTAGGAAACATTATGAATATATTTTAGTGGGTAGATTTTGTTGTTTTCGCTACGAAATATAATTCAATATTTAATCATCTCGTCATAATGTAAGATGAAAATATCAGGTTATATTCCGAATGATAATAAATACGTATTTTATTGCTTTAACGTGTTTCTTTTACTTATATTCTTTCAGAATACGTACAAAAACATATAAATTATTCTATTATATTTTAAATTTTAACTAATTAACACACTTTAATCTTTTGTAAATAATGACCCACTTTACCAAACATTGCGGCGTTGAGCGGTGCGAACTTCTACTGATAAAAATTAATTTGTAATTGAAGATGTGTATGTTACTAGTTCAGGGGACAAATGGGGATAAGCCGGGCAATATATATTTACAGCATTAATACTTCATTTCAAATCATTCATACAGTTAATGAATAAAAATTGCAAAAATCGATCCACTTTACCCCAGTTTGCGATATGTATATGTATATGCAAAATTTTTCTATACTTTTGGTATTTGAAAATCCAATTTCCAGATGAAAATATGGTCATTAATACATTTATGTAAGAATTAAGTGCTAAAAAGTATTTCTTTTATCCTTAAGTAGCATAAAGCATGACACTCATTTCTTTTATACTCACCAATACAATTAAGAATAACAATCAAAGTGAGGGCCACAGTAAAATGCACCTTCATTATTCCGAAATACACGAAAAACTGATGAACGTCAAATATTTAGAACAGCGAAACTAATGTATATTCTTACTTTCCGTGTATGTATACTATTCTAAAATACTTGTATCCCCCCCCCCTAAAATAGATCGTCAAGGCTTATTCGTGGAGCCCGGTGACATCATAAATTTTATTTTGCGTTAAATAATGTATTCAATGTTGGCTAATTCCTCGCTCACTTGTATGATCATTTTATCTTGAGAAAATAAAATAATTAATGTTTAAAGTCAACTAAAAATAATGTCGTATGAATTGTCTGGTTATTTTATTGTATGTTTCTTATTAATGATTCACCAAGCTATGAAATTTAATTTAGAAAAGAATGGTTTTTAGGGATTCGCAGAAAGCCCTGGGTACCTTGCACTGGCCCATGATAAAATTATTTTAATGAACGAGTCACTGAAAAATTATTTCATTAAAATAATATTGCTTATTCAGATATTGCCGATCGACCTGGGATTACTTATCCAGATATTTCAATATAAAGTGCATATTTTATTTATCATGATTATTTTAATATTTGTTCTTTATTTTGCATTTTATTTTATTCGCAGCTATCCTGAAGAATGTATCATTTCAATTTTCCTTATTAAGTATTATCTTACATGTGTTCGAGACCTTCCAGGGCTTCCATTTCCTGTTATCATTACTCTTCAAGCTTTTCCAAGTCACGCAACACTAATTTTCCTTATACATCTTTCTCTTGTTTCAATTTTGGTTTGCTCCTTCCTCATGCATTCTCTCTTCGAAATCTCTAAACCATATTGTCGTTTTCGATTATGACGATTTTCAAGAGTAACGCTTCGTAACGCTTGCTTACTGTAGGCCGCTCATATACTCTCCGCTCAACAGTAGTGTGTGGTACTGCATTTGAAATCAGTGATGCTAACTGAGTCGCCTGTATCTGCGCATGTTTGAACTCTAATATAGTTGACTGGCTGTAGTATGCGCCTGTATTTGAATTCCCAATGAGGACGCGAACTAGAACCAATAAGCGCCATTCAGTCGAAGCATGCGCATGTCAAGGTGGTCTTTTCGGGATCACTGTGGGAAATAGTAATCGAATCGAATCGTAGTTCGAGTTCGATAATACGACACGTGTTTTTTCGTATTTAATAATGCGCGGTTCAGTGTTACCAACCGTTGCACGGTAAAATCTGTAAAAGGAGAAATACGTGAAATATATTATAAGGTGAGTAATGAACCATCCTTATTAGGAAATCTCTAAACGATATTGTCGTTTTCGATTGTGACGATTTTCGAGAGTAACTCTCCGTAACGCTTCCTTACTTAACAGTAGTGTTAACCTTAACATTAGTGTGTGGTACTGCATTTGAAATCAGTGATGCTAACTGAGTCGCCTGTATCTGCGCATGTTTGAATTCTAATATAGTTGATTGGCTGTAGTACGCGCCTGTATTTGAATTCCCAATGAGGACGCGAACTAGAACCAATAAGCGCCATTCAGTCGAAGCATGCGCATGTCAAGGTGGTCGTTTCGGGATCACTGTGGGAAATAGTAATCGAATCGAATCGTAGTTCGAGTTCGATAATACGACACGTGTTTTTTCGTATTTTGTAGTGCGCGGTAACATTGGAGCAGACGTGTGATCCGCGTGTAGTAAATCGATACAATATGCTAAAAGAAATAAAGTTAAGAAAGAGAAGAGTATAGCGTCATGGCGTGTTACTGTTAGTGTGTTAAGTAGGGACAGAGATAGAAAGAGGTTGGCTCAGTTTTGCCAACCGTTGCAGTGTCAAGTCTGTAAAACGAGAAATACGTGAAATATATTATAATGTGACTAATGAACCATAACCTCAATTGTGATGGTAGTCTGTTTTTAAACTTTTCACGCGAACAAGAATTTTTCAAGTTAATCATTTTTACGCTTTGTAACTGTGATTTCTATTATAATTTAATTATAGTTCTGATATTAAATATCATTTGTGAAACTCGTGTACGTTTCGGTTCTACTTTTCCTATAGGATTAAAATCTTATTTCCTTATAGTGACACATTCGAATAATTATTTTTTCTTCGGTTTGAATAGAAGTATATATCAGAGATCTGTGTATGTCTACAGATCAAAAATTTTATAATTTAAAAAGATGTTCAAATTAATCATTTTTACGCTCTTAAGGGGCACTCCTATTAAAAAAAACACCGATACTTTAAGGAATTGATTCTGAAAATTTAAAGGGATTTCAAAGAAGTTTAAAAACTATAAGGTATTTTTTTAAACACCAAGGAATTTTCAAGATCTTGAAACAGTTGCAAGGAATTTCAAAAGATTGCAAAGAATTTGAAATATTTTGAGGTATTATAAAATATTGTAAGGAATTTTTAATTCATTTCACTAATTTAATAGGATTTCAGAGGATTTAAAAAATTTCAATTGATTCTAAAAGATTTCAAATTGATATATTGTAGGAAAATATTTGAAAGAATTTCAGTAGATTCCAAGGAATTTGTTATTTATTTTAATAATTTGGAGGAATTTTGAAAGACTGGGAATATTTTAGTGTATTTGAAAGGAATCCAAAGCATTTGAAAGAGATGTCGATTATTTCAATGAATGCCAAAATATTTCAAAGGGTTTGAAATATTTTAGGATATTTTAACAAATTTCAAGTAATTTTCAACTGATTTCAGTAATTTGGGAATATTTTAGGGTATTCCAAAAGAATCAAAGGTATTTTCAAGAGATTTCAACAATTTGAAGGAATTTTAAAAAGATTTAAAGGATTTGAAAACTTTTAGAGGTTTCTTGAACATTCCAAGGATTTTTCATTTGATTTCAGTACTTCAATTGATTTCAGAGAATTTGCAATATTCTTGAGTAATTTAAAAGATACCAAGGCATTTTCGAAAGCTTTAAAAAGTTTTAAGTGATTTTAAAAGTTTTAAAAGGTCTTGAAATATGTTGGGGAATTTCTAAGGACTCCAAGAATTTTTTTATTTGAATAATTTGAAGGAATTTCAAAGGATTTGAAATATTTTAGGCTATTCTTTAAATTTGTATTTGATTTTGAAGAGATTAAAAAAATTTAAAGACTCCAAGGGATTTTAAATTAATTTCAGTAATTGATTTCAGAGGATTGGAAATATTTTAGAGTATCTTAGAAGATTTCAAGGAATTTTCGTAAGCTTTAAAAAGTTTCAAGTGATTTTCAAAGAATCAAAGGATCTCAATAATTTGAAAGAGTTTCAAAGGATTGGAAAGATTTGAGGGTGCTTTTAAAAATTGCAAGGGATTATAAAGAGCTTAAAAAAATGCAAGGAATTCCAAAATATTGTGAAGGATTTTAAATATCTTAGGGTATTTTGAAAGATCCTAGGAATTTTTAAATTGATTTCAGTAATTTATTGGTACTCATAGGATTTAAATTATTTTATGGTATTTTAAAAGATCTAAAGCATTTTCAAGAACTTTAAAACGGTTTCAATTGATTTCCAAAGGTTTTAAAGTATTTGAAAGCTTTAAGAGTATTTCAAAAGATTCTAAGGAATATTCAATTGGTTTCAGAGGATTTGAAATATTTTAGAGTATTTAAAAAGATTCTAAAGCATTTTCAAGAGATTTAAAAAAATTTGCATGGGGTATTGTATTAAAGAGTTTCCTAAAATTTTGAAAATATAGAACCGCTTTAATAGGACCTATGCCAAGTTTAAGGGTATATCAAAAGGTTCCAAGGAATTTCCAATTTATTTCGGTAACCTGATAGGATTTGAAATGATTTAAAATATTATAAAGTATTTTAAAAGATTTTAATGCACTTTCAAGATATTAATAATTTTTTAAGGAATTTTAAGGGCTTTGAATGACTTTAAAAGAAATAAACAAATTTTTCTGGGAGTTTAAAGAATTTTTTCACAACTTCGGAATACATGAAACTATTTCATAGGACTTGCAAGGTTTCAATATATTTTAGAATATTTAAATGAATTTTATGAGATTTCCGAAGATTTCAATGATTTTAATGTATTTTAAAAGCTCTCAAGGTATTACCATAAATTTTCCAGGATTCAAGAAAATATTATAAATTTTATACAATTTCACGGGATTTTATAATATCTTAATGTACTTTAAGGAATTCATTCACCATAAGTGAGGGATTTTGTAGGTTTTCATAGATTTGTAGAGATTTTAAAATATGTTTTGCAATTAATTTGAATTCGCCCTGAAGTATTACTAATTCATTTAGAATTCTTTTATTATCTCTTTCGAATTTTGTTAATTTATCAATTACATTTTTTGGAGTTTCAAATTTTTTCCAATTTATTCCAATTTTTTAAATTTCAACTTTAATTGTTTGAAGTTTTATGAATTGAATTTTCCTGAATGCTTTCGAATGATTTTCAATCCGACGTTTTTTGTAGGGCCATTTCTCTGCTGTTTTCGGTTTGAATAGGTCACTATTTTCAAATAAATTAGGCTGTGGCCGCCCTTAGAATAATAAATTACAAATTCGCAACTCGGACTCACACTATTGACACTATTTGACACTTTATTTCAAGCGGGGACGTTGTTTTGCTACTATTTTGAAAAAATACACTAAAGACACTATTTTCAAATCAAAAACACAAATTTATCAACCAAGATAGATTTTTAAACAATAAAAAGAATCTCATAAAAAATGTTGAATTTCCAAGCCAAAGACATGAACTTTCAAAAAAACTGTTGAATTTTCAACAAAATATTTGAATTTTTATTCAACAAAACGAATTTTCAAAGAAGGAGATTAATTTTCTATCAGAGAAGAAGAATTTTGAAGAAAATATGTACATACATTTTAAACAAAATATTTGAATTTTCAAATAAAAAGATTAATTTTCTACCAAAAAAGAAGAATTTTTGACAAATTACATAAATTTCCATCTAAGTACTTTGAACAATGGATGTGATGTTAGGTGAAATTTGATTTGATTAATTTTCAGTTTATATTTTTTTGCTTCGAATTTTTTTGCACAAATGGTTGAATTTAAAACCAGAAAGATAATTTAAAAAATAAAATTCATACTTTATACTTTCAATCATTTTATGAAAAATATTGTACATACATTTTTTGTCTATAGAAAGAATCCATGTAAAATTAGACATGTTCTACAAGTACCGTCGCAGAATATATCAGGGGGCAATTTTTTTTTTTTTTTTTGAGTAAATTATGGGAAACGTTAAAAAAAATTATTGTAAAAAAAATTGAAAACAGATTTTCGCAGAAGGAAAAAAAATATATTTTTTGAAAATTTTTTGTTTAATTTAGCTTTTAATAAGAAAGATACTGTCACGTTTGTAAAGGCCTGGAAAGTTCTATCAACAGGATAATGTTCTTCTTATAATAATAGAATTTAATCATTTTTACGTAGACAACACACGATAAAAATGTTCATGTATAAAAAAGTTATACTAAAATACATTTTACTTTTTCGTAATAACGTGCATCATTTATGATAAAAATGAGAAAATTAATTTTTCATGAAATAAATTTCGAATGTATTACTATGGCGAATGGATTACTATAGAGTATAAAAGGCAATAATTGCCGAGCAAATAGACAATTTAAAACTTTGTTATCATATTTCTTGAAAACTGAAAGATTGGTAATTACTGCCGCTATTTTATGTATCATTCATTTTTTGAAACTTTGTAAAACTTATATAATAATGAAAATTAATATTATTCGTAGTATTTATCAATTTGAAATTTATATGCTTATATACATGTTATAACGAATAATTCATAATTTATTTTAGAAATAACATTTCTTTTAATTTATAAAATAAAAAATGTATTACGGAAATACAATTTACAAATAAGTTAAGTGTAAACAAATTTGAGAGTCAATTATAAGAAATGGAATTATAATTATAGTCACAATTAAATATAAATATAAAATATAAATAACATAGAAAAAATAAGTATTTAATTTATTCTTTTACATAAAAAAATTATGTCTTGGCGCGCGCAAGACTACTAGTATATTATTACAATTAATAATATGCGTTGGTATTGAAAAATACGTATTTTCATTTTCTCGTCTTTATGATTTAAAAAAAGTGCCCATCCTATAAGAAACCATTTTGTTATTAAAAATTTTATTGCTACTTGTGTCGTTTTTCCATCAATTCAATTTGTTTATTTTCAATGTTATTTTTTACGATTCAAACTAAAAATACGCATCCTAGCGTTAAGTGGTTCTAAGAAAATTTCTCGATATCATAAAGGCGACAAATTTTGTTAAATAGAATGTTATTGCAGCTTGTGTCCTTTTTCCAAAAAGTTAGTTCTTTATTTTCAATATACTTTGAAAACAAGTTTTTATAACAAATTTGTAGATCCTTTTTGGTCGAACAACTTTTGTCTTTCATTTTTTTTTGTCTCTTGTTTGGTTTTTCCACAAATTTAATTTTTTTTATTTTCAATGTAATTTTTTACGATTGAAACAAAAACTACGCGTCCTATGAGAAAATTAATAATGACAAATTTGTATGTCTTTTATGGATGAGCAACTTTTGTCTATTTATTTTTTTCATAGCTTGTCTCGTTTGTCCAGAAATTAATTTTTTTTAATGTTGTTTTTTACGAATAAAACGAAAACTACGCATTCTATCAAAAAATGATTCATAACAAATTTGTAGCTCTTTTTGGGTGAACAACTTTTGTCTCATTAGTTTTTTTTTGTAGCTTTTGTCGTTTGTCAAAATATCTAATTTTTTTTATTTGAAATGTTGTTTTTTACGAATGAAACGAAAACTGCGCGTCCTATAAAAAAGTGATTGAGAACAAATTTGTAGATCTTTTTCCGGTGCACAATTCTTTTTATTCATCTCTTTTAATACAGCAAATGGAAGTTTGATTTATTAATTTTTTTATAACAATTGAGGAAAACAAATAATGTTACCTATAATGAAAAATTCCTTTCCTGGAGATTATATATTTACTTACTGATTCTATTTGTATTTGGAAAAATATCTAGTGGCGCCATATATGACTGAATTAAAGAGAATAATTTTTAATCGATAGATTGGATAGAGTAAGGAGCTTTCGCTCTCTGGCGACATTTTACAGAATTTTTCAACATTTTTCGACTTTGCAGTTAAAAAGGGAAAATACTTAATTGAATTTACCAAAAATAATTGTCTAAACAATTTATTATTATTTATAAAAATATTATCTTACAATAATGATAGAAAGTTGCTGTTTTTCAGAATTTCTTACCTTTTCTTTAACTTTTTACTTCAAGTGAGGTAATAACTTATTAAATATTATAAACGTAATTGTATTTAAAACATAATATTATTTATAACAATATTCTCTTGAATTAATGCTAGAAAGTTGTGGGTTTTCTCTGAAATTTGGAACTTTCCTCAAATTTTACTTAGAGTGAGGTAATAGTTGATGAAATATAACAAAAATTATTGTTCTAACAATTTATTATTATTCATAACAATATTCACTTGGAATAATTCTAGAAAGCTGCATTTTTTTGTGATATTTCCATCTTTTTTTAAACTTTTTACTTAAAGTGAGGCAATAGTTAATCAATTATAACAAAAATCATTGTTTTAACAATTTGTTATTAGAATTACATTATTATTACATTTATTTGTTATAAATATTTTTACGAATTAATTTGTCATTTCTAAATACAAAAAAGCCCATTTTTCTCTAAATTTAACCAAAAATTATTTAATAGTAATTATAAAACTGGATATGAACAAGTGCCATTAAGCACGTTTTTGTAATTTAGGCTAAAATCTCATTTCACGCTTCACTATCGAAAACGTCAAATAACATTAGTAATAAAAAGTTTGTGAATTTTCTACAATTTCCGTACTAATAAAAATCTACTTAAATTCCGACACAAACTGGTTATTAAGAATGCTCTCTTTATTTATTTAATCATTCTGAACCATTTTCGAAGTTACGTTTCATAATCCTAACTAGCCCCTTTTACTAAATTCCTCTTGAGATTCATTCAAAATACGTTCCTTCGTTCTCATTTCCGCATTTCAAACTAAGCTGAAAACAAGATCTGAAATGACAATCATTCTTTCAAAAACACGTGCAAATCATGAAAGTAAACTGAGTATCAAATTGAAATTCAGATTGAGAAATTCCTTAAGCTACATAGTCGGTTTGCACTTGAAAAATACCAAGTCTCTCTCAATTTACCGTTTTTTCTGAGCCCTTGTCTTGATTTATTTAATATAATTGTATTATTAAATTCTTACAATCATAAAATCATATCGAATTCATATTTAAACACCTCGCGCTATTTTGCATGTCCGAGAGGTGCTGCCTCTAGGGGGCGACAAGGTTGTATGAAATAGATGCATTCCAACTATGTGGTAGTTATGGTTAACATCGTAATCAAATAACGTAAATATCTAACTCCAAAGATATTTTCATAACCACTAACAGAAGGGTGAGTCAATCAACACAGAAGCCTCAACAGGTTTTTTATTCAGGTGGACATTGCACATTCTCCAGTCAGACGTCTGATCCATGATCCAATAAATACATGGTCTAGCCACGCGCAAGTAAAAAAAACTGAGCCAATCAGAACCAACTGCTTAGTTTCTCCATTTTAGATAAGTAAGGCGGCAAATGTAAGTGATTTTAAAATTGAAATTTTAGAATTAATTTTTTGTTGTAATTTTGCTGTATAGAAATATTTTAATACTAATAAAATGTATTGTTATGTTGAAGATGGGTAAAGAATAATATGGATCAACTATAATTTCAGGTTACGTGTTTGATAACCTCTTCCTGCTGACAAAAACTGGCATATGTGTATAGAATAAAATAAAACTGAAGTCAACTGGGAAAGTACTGAATGAATAAAATTCGTCGCCCTAAAGTTATAGTACGCCAAGTCCCTCAACTGTCAAACTGAGAAAATGAAGTTCAAATTTTAACCATAACATACTCTGCGAAAACGTTTTCGAAATAAGTTTTTCGGTCAAAAATAATGCGTGATCAAGAACATATTAACATAAATTTTAATACGATTATGAATGTATTTTAGATGATGTAGAAAATTGGGGTTGGACATGGCGTAATATGAGGTTCAAAAAAATCATTTCTTCTCAGAATTATAGTACGCCATGTCCACAAAATATTTATAAATTAACTATTTATAATGAAATTCTTATGTAAATCGGGTTTTAAAAGTAGAATGTTCAAGTTCAGAAGAATGTGTATTTGAGAGGATAAAACCAGTCATGATGGACCTACGACCTTAAAATTGCTTAGGCATCATGAGCAGTCTGCGATTTTTCAAGAGTGATTGCTGCCAATTATTAAGAAATTTTCTGTCCCAGGAAGATTGTTTTGCAGAACTGTTTCTGTCTTCCACCGAGGCTTTCAAAGCAATTTTGAGAAACCTAATTGATTCGTCTGAGAACCTGCTCATTAGGGAAGACTTCAATGAAATTTTGTCAAGCATTCTTGCTGAAGAAGAACTATGTCATGAATTCAATACCGTTTTTTCAGAATTCACTGGAAACCCAGTTCAATTTCAGAATGCTGAAGATATCTTTTTCAAAAAGCAAGAAATCTTGCGAGACGTGAAAAAGGCTGTACACTGTCTTCGATTTCATGATAAAGTTTCAAAGCAATTAAGTTCCCTAATATTAAATACCAATTTATGGAATGAACTGGCTTCATTCAACGCGTTCCTGAAACCGTTTAAAACTGGGTACTTTCAGTCAAAAGTTCAGGACATACTTTTCAGTGATGTAAAACACTATCAAAATTAGATTAGAGGACACATCACTTCTAGCCTGCAACCAACATCGACAGTATTTCGTAATGCATCAAGAAAATCAAAATCGGACAAGTTTCAAAGAACGGGAAAACGGATGAGATTTTACTGTGTTTTTCTAATCTAAAACTCCAGGAAGGATCATTCAGCTTGCTCTTACTTTGAAACCCCCAAGTAATTCAAGATCCTAGGGCTTGGTGGAGCACCATGTGTGCGAAAACTTTCCTAGCTCCAACTGCATGTGCTGTGCATACATTGAAAGCCAAATTAGTTGCTAAAGTCAACCACTCAAATGAGGTACAATCAAGTACTTCCGAAAAAATTGAGTTCCTTGCATTGCAATCGCAGAACATTTAATTAAATTCAAATCCAATATTATAATTTGATATAATAAATTATTCACAAAATTACTCATAAATCTAAATTCATAATAATTAGATATCAACTTTATTTCATTTAAAGACAAAACAACAGTATTTTCATTTGGGGAATGTAACCTATACGATACACAGTACTCAACTCAATGTTTAAGTACCATGTTCATTGAAATGTTATTCAAAGTTTAGTAACTGAGCACACTACCAAATATTATTTTAAAAATATTACTCAATAAATGTAACAGAGTTTCAATGTAATTTGTCAATTTGTAAAGTGTCATACAACATTCCTGATGGCGATATTTGGGTCCCATCACATTCTATTTAAATGAGATTTGCAATGGAGGTTACCATAAACTTTTCACTCTGATAAATTTATGGTAACCTGTATGGTAAAAAAGATTACAAAACATTTCTCAAAATTTCTTATCTATCGGTGATAAGTCTGCATCAATAGATCATACTTACTCATTATTTATTATTATTTATTATTTATCGCTCATTTGTTTTTTCTGCTTTTCTTCTTGTTTATTAAAGAGTGAATAATGTTTCAAGGTTTGTTTTTGGTACAAATTAATATAGAAAATATTAATTCTCACTTATATTCAGTTGTTTGAAGAAATTTTTCAAACTTATTATATTATCTATTGTAACCTGCGAGTTACAGAGGTAGCCTGAAAATAGGCAAAAGAGCTGACTCCTGCGTGATGCCTCTGAAAAGTTGCATCACTCAGGAGAGAGAGAGAGAGGAGCAGACGCGGAAAACTCCCACTCTGGCTTAGTTGCGTAAACGTGGGAGACTGAAAGGGAGCGAGCAAATAAAAAGAGCTCCACAGCCGAAAAACGGCATTCTAGATCTTGTGGCTGAAAAGCGCAGATCGCAAAGGGTGAACACAAGAGAGAAGACTTGGGAATCTACTCCCTCTTCTTGTCTCTCAATTCATTCAGTGTGGGTAAGAGATTGAATTCTAAGTCCAAAAGACTTAGCATTTAATACTTACTCCGAAAAGAGTTAAGTTCGTCTTGGGGGAGTGCGGAGCGATCTATCTCTCCAAATTGCTCGAAAAGGCAATTTTTCTTGAGTAGCGATTTACGAGTTTACCTTGAGATTATAGAATTTTCTCGAGTTTCGCAGAGCATATGTTTAAAAGCATTTTTTCTTTGGATTGTGGCAAAGTTCCACTAAATAAAAAATATCCAACGGATTTTCTCGTGGTAAAGTACCACCTAAATTAAAATTCAATTTTATTCTTTCTGTGGCAAAGTTCCACTTTTATTGACATTTTCGTGCACTGGCTGTAGCCAAGGGATTAAAGAAATCTTTTCGAAAATAATCATTTGTTTGGGATTTTCGAGAACTTGTCGTGGTCTACCGGGGCAAGTTGTCCACAGAATCCAAGCAAATAATTTACGATTGGTCATTTCTGAATCAAGCCGTTTATAGGGAGATAGGGGAGTCAACTCCTCTACCTGGCTACGAAAACGATTGAACACAAAATTCCAAGAGTGACAAAATATTTCTCGTTGTCAGCAGACGGACTAAGTGTCCATAAATATCTCAAATTAATTTAAAAGTAAAGTCGGCTCTGGGAAGCTTTCCCTTGCTCTCCCATCCTTGCGCAACAGTGCCTACATGTTTTCGAGGCTGCTTCGGCCCAGCTTGCCTATAACGAACGTGCTTAGATGGCACCCCTAGGGCTCACTTGTTTAAACCTGAGTGACAGGGCATATTCTCATAATTATATTTTGATGTTTCCTTTGTGCTTATGAGCAAATTATTGAATAAATTTATAAAGGCAATTAGGATTTGTGGTTAGCCACTGTTTTAAAAAATATCTGAAGGAATTTCCTCCTATGTAAAAGGTTTCCTCAGAGAACGAAGAATAAAAGTATGAAGCAAAGTTAAATACAATTTACAGCCTATTTCTGAAAACAGATAAAAGAGCTCTGAGGAGCCTTCAAATTTGTCAAAGGAAGGAATTCCTTTACTTGAACATTGAATAAAGAAAGTAAATCATTGAAAAGGCGAAGCACTCGCACCCAAAATATTAGTACGTCTAAACGTATCACATTATAGTTTAATTTTGTGTCTAAATAAATTACAATTAGTGGAATAGAGATAAAAGTGTGAAGTAAAAACCAAACTATTATATTGTATGAATATTTTGTTGTAGATTTTTATACTCCAAAGCAGCGTTTCCCAAACTTTTTTCGCACTTTCTGGGGAGCGGTAGGGTCGCCACCCTCAAATTTTTTCACAATACTAGAACCCAAGAGAGACACTGGACGCCTGTCACTCGGACGCGGATGCTTGCTTAGCGCGACCTTCCCATTGTTAGAGAATTAGAGCCGGTTGAGGAAAATAAAAATTTGGTAAAATAATAATAAATTAAACCTTAATAGGCTGCGTTAGATTTGTTAGATTATGATAAAAACGTTAAAAAAAGATAGAAGAAAATCGGATAATAACTTCAAGAGTTATCGCACTTTTGTTACACTGAAAGGTCCCATTTATATATAGTGTTGCCGCCGAGCGAGAAATCCCGAGAAACGAGACGGGACGAGACGAGCCATACCTGCTGTCTCGGCATTTCTCGTCTCGTTTTGTCTCGTCTCATTCTTACTCGTCTCGTGGCGTCCTTACTCGTTTCTCGCCTCGGTTTTTCCGAGAAATGCGACAGATGTGCGCTAGCAGAGCGGACAGCTCGCGGGAGCGTTCTTTTGCCACTCTGGCGCGCTAAAGCTAATTAGCGTTCTTTAATGAATAGGTAAAGTTGAAATATGATTACATATTATACTTTTTTGTTCATTACTGATTAATTTGATATCAAACACGATTATGTTTCGATTGTTTCAAAGATTTAACTTCACTCTATTAGTATATCATGTTCTTATTAAACATTTATTTTGCCAATTATAAGCATAGAATATATGAAACAGAAAGGTAAAAAGATAGGTATATTTTCAAGTCCTTTGGAGTTTAAAGAATTCAACACTAATTTCATTTTCTACATTTTAAAGTGAAATTTTAAAATTTTGTGACGTCTAATTTCTAAGGAGGGTAAATAAAATATATTTGTCGGGACATCAAGAAAATCGGAAGTGCGTACCTACTTAAATCACTTTGACTACTACATATTTTTTAAATTTTATGAAATTCAACCCTTCGTCACAGACTATTTTGTTTCCGAAACGTAGAAATGACAAGAGAACATTTTTGTTAATATACCACTAGAGTCTTTGGATGATATATTTCCGGACTATTTGTTTTTTCCTGATACATTTGATATCAAACAGGATTTTTTTTTTATTTGTAAAAACGTTTAGAACAGAAGTAGGTGTCTATCGAAAAGAAAATATGTAGCCGAAGTATTTGAAGCTGCTGTGTTGTGCAAACAAGGCCAACAGGCAGAACGAATTTTCCGAGGGTATGACAGGTACATCCAGGATTCCAGGTGAGCATGCGATTGCAGCTACTTTCGTGGCTACTTTACAGCTACTTTCGTGATTTACAACTGCAGGAAGTCTATGCAGTCCGGAAGAAGGTAAATACTGTCATAAAGTGTGATTGCTGTCTAGTTTGGAGTGTCTAGACTGTACAAAAGAAATATGAAATCGCCTTCCGAAATCTCACCTGCATTTTTCAAGAGAAAGTTGTCCCTACAGATAACAAAAAAAATTTCTGCGCGAAAGATGCCATTTCCGGAATGAGGCTCAGTCAGTCTTCGCAAATCTGTCACAGGGTTTACGTCGTTGAATTTTTGAGATAAACAATTTTTCCTGAAAGTTTTTACGGACAGTTATTTTCTCTTTAAAGTACTTTTTAAAGTGTGAAGTGAAGTGAAGTCGGGAGAAATGGCACCAAAAGGCACTCCAAAGAATACGCCAAACAATACGCCCAGAAGTTCACCGAGAAGTTCACCAAGAAGAAGTTCCAAAGCAACCAGAAAGCCGGTTAAATCAGCTTTAAAATGGAAATCATTACATCATATATTCGATATTACGACGGACAAGGACCAGAAGTGTGGAATATGCAAACTCTGCCCAACTAACGAAGCTCCAGTTGTAATAAAAATGACGGATGGAAATACGAGTGGATTGCAGCGACACTTGAAAAGATTCCACTTGCGTGATTACGAAACAATAATTTCCAACTCTAAGGTATGTGAAATGTTAAGAAATATTTTAAAAACTTTGTGAATTTTTTCAAATATTTGTGAAATCTTTCTAGAATCTGTTCTACCGATTTGAAAAAATGAAAACATCTGAAATGTTTGTGCAATCTTTTAAATGATTTGAAATCTGTTGAAATCTTTTAAAGTATGTAAAAATCTATGTGAGATCTTTAAATTTCTGTGAAATGTTTTGGAATCTTTTAAAATTCCAGCAAAATATTC
>CAKNYM010051570.1:264651-297327 GCA_932195095.1 Andricus curvator | reverse complement strand
GAAATCTTTCTGAAATCTGTTCCATTCACTTGAAATAATGAAAATATCTTAAATGTTTGTGCAATCTTTTAAATGATTTGAAATCTTCGTGAATTTCTTGAAATCTTTCAAAGTATGTGAAAATCTATGTGAGATCTTGAAATTTCTGCGAAATCTTTTGGAATCTTTTAAAATTTTAGCAAAATATTCGAAATCTTTGTGAAATGTTAAGAAATATTTTTCAAACTTTATGAATTTCTTCAAATATTTGTTAATTTTAAATGTAAATTCAGAAATTCAACTTTTCTTTTCAGAAATTTACAAGATCCAAATTTGACTTCGTACAAGAAGAATTTGAGAGGATGATGGTGGAATGGCTAGCGTTGAAATACTTACCATTTTCTTTTTTTGATGACGAGGCTACCCAAAAAATGTTTTCCTATTTAAATGAGGAAGCGAATTTGTACAAAAGGACTGCGATGCGAGAAAAAGTTGTCAAACGCTATCGTGAAATGCAACGTGCATTGAAAGAAGTTCTTAAAGGAGTAAAGTCCAAAATCTCTTTTACTATTGATGGATGGACATCAATAGGTAATAAATCTTATTATGGAATTACTGCCCATTTCATTGACGATGATTGGAAATTGCATTCCTTTGCCTTACATTTTCTTCCCTCTCATGGAAAGCACACGGGAAAAGACATCGCACATCTCTTCTACATGGCCTTAGAAGAATACGAGTTGTGCGCGAAAATCCAAGGAATTACTGTGGACAACACTGCATCCAACACAACTTTCAGGCATGAACTGCAGAAGTTGCTGGATTCGGATCAGGATCATTTATTCGATGCAGAGGACAATCATTTTCGGTGCTTAGCTCACATTTTTCATTTGGGGGTACAGTCTTTGCTGCAGACTCTTGGAGCCGATGAAAAGCAAGAGGACTTGCTAAATACTGAAGACGAGGAAGCTCTAGACCTGGAGGTTGAGGCTGATAACCCGATGAGTGACAGCGATGATGTGTCGGTGGAAACTGCAGATCCAAAGACGGTTATTGATAAACTCCGAACACTCTTCAAAAAAATTAGACGATCAGAGCAACTCAACAATAGACTGAAAAGTTGTTGTGATTCCTACAAGGTGGAAGCAACCGCAACAGTATGTGACGTGTGCACGAGGTGGCACTCTACGTGCAAAATGATCCATACTGCAACTCGTATGCAGAAGCCAATTGATCTTCTGTGCTCGTGCAATAGTAATTTGAAGCATTTGGCACTGAGTAAAAGTGAGTGGGAACTATTGATTGAAGTACGCAAATACTTGCGTAGCTTTGAATATGTCTCAACTTATCTCGGGGGAGACAAATACGTCACTCTCCCTTCAGTAATAATTGCCTTCAATTTGTTATTGGACAAACTAGAGTCAGATGTGGTAAAGTTACGCAACAAAGACGAAGATGAGAGGACTTCAACAGATGAAATTTTGGCTAAGGCGTTGGAGGCAGCAGTGGAAAAAATTTTAAAACACTACCGAAAGACGAACTGGATCTACTGCGTCGTCTTAATTCTAGATCCCCGTCACAAAGTCGAAACATTTCGATTAACTTCTTGGGGAAAAGAAATAGAAGAGTACACCGTGAAGAAGTTTGAAAACATTTACAAAGAGCGCTATTACAGCACAAGAGAACGTAGAGCAGTTGACGACAGCAACAAGATCAGTGATACAACCGACATCGCGGACGGTGATGACGTGATGATCTCTATGCGCACTCTTTTTCGATCTTCGACATCTACACTTTCCCGAGATAATGTTGATGTGGATGATTCAAATTCAAACTGGAGGCAAGAACTTGAGGATTATTTATCTACAGGGCGTGCTGCGTATGAAGAAGACGTGTTGAACTGGTGGAAAGTTCATGAGCAGCTTTATCCCAATTTAGCCCGTATGGCAAAGGATTTCCTTAGCACTCCAGCGACATCAGTTCCAGCAGAGAGACTGTTTTCCCGTGCTTCCTTAGTAATTCGCAAGCATAGAAATCAGTTGAATGCTGAATCGGCAGAGCCTCTGTTGTGTTTGAATTCGTGGCTAACATGCACCTTATTAGAGAAAATACTGCAGAAAGTACGAGAACTGCAATAATTCCCATGCACCTATGCGCATTTCAGTCACTGTTTAGCAGGAGCCTTTACCTTTGATTTCCTAGTTATTTATTTTTGTATAAACACGATTCTATAATCTAGTTTAATTGATAAACATCACGTGAGTTGTATCGAAAATTCATCATTGGATGATGATGTTTGTGTAAAAAATTACATCTCGCTGTTGCAGCTGTAACATTTTTCATTTCGGCAGCGCCAAAAAAATCTACATAATTTCATATTTTGTAATGTAAAAATGTACTGTAACTTTTAAAAACTTATAACTTCAAAACGCCGTAGCATTGAAAAGTTTTCTTTTGGGTACGTTATAATGTCTATAAGATTCAAAATAATTCGACCAATATCTTGCAGTTCGGCGAAGCCGAAATGAGAGTCAAGAATTTTTTAATCGCAGTCTTGGATTAATCGTGAATGTGAGTTTTGTTTCTTAATCTGCATAATATGCCTCATTTCCACAATTTTTTTATAAGGACCTGAGGATGAAAAAAGTCTACGAGCTCTACAAATAATTTTTTCAGGCATAGAATAACTTTCTTACGATTCTTAACGATCCGATCTTTTCAATTTCTTTGGAAGTACGTTTTGAACATAAAAAAGTTTTTCTATGCTGAAATAAATATTCGTAATGTTTAGAGCTTTTATTTTTTCACCCATATGAACTCAAATAAAACACCTGCCAATTTTTAAAATTGGGCATATTATGCAGATTAAGAAACAAAAGTAACATTCGCGATTTTTCCAAAACTCTGCGATTAACAAATTTTTTTATTTTATGCCGACGAAGCCCGACCGTAAGATATATACGTTATGAGGGACCCGAAAGGAAAATTTTCAGTGCTAATGCGTTTCTGAATTATACAAATTTTTATATACATGAATATTCAAATATACATACCTGAATAAACAAATATAGATACATGAATGTCGTAGGGGTGAATTATAAAATCGACTGTGTGATGATCATATGAGTTTCTGGGTATTATCACTGACTGATTTAATACTTTTCACACATTCCAATTTCATACAATTTAAAAAATATGTAGTAGTCAAAGCGATTTAAGGAGGTGCGCACTTTCGATTTTGTAAATGCCCCAACAAATATATTTTATTTACCAACCGTAGAAATTAGGTGCCACAAAATTTTAAAATTCTACTTTGAATTATAAAAAATTAACTTAGTGTTAAATTCTTCAAACTCCAAATGACTTGACAATATACCTATCTTTTTACCTTTCTGTTTCATATATTCTATTCTTATAATTGGCAAAATAAATGTTCAATAAGAACAAAATGACATACTAATAGAGTGAAGTTAAATCTTTGAAACAATCGAAAAATAATCGTGTTTGATATCAAATTAATCAGTAATGAACAAAAAAGTATAATATGTAATCATATTTCAACTTTACCTATTCATTAAAGAACGCTAATTAGCATTAGCGCGTCAGAGTGGCAAAAGAACGCTCCCGCGAGCTGTCCGCTCTGCTAGCGCACATCTGTCGCATTTCTCGGAAAAACCGAGGCGAGAACGAGTAAGGACGAGACGGGACGAGTAAGAATTTGACGAGACAAACCGAGTAATGCGCCCGGGAAAACGAGACGGAACCGAGTAATGAACGAGACGAAAGCGAGCCAGGCTCGGTATTTCTCGTCTCGGACGGCAACACTATTTATATATTCACAAGATTTGTAAATGTATCTTTCATGAGTGCAGATATCAACCGATTTTCAAGAACTTTTTTTTCATTTCTTTAAAATTATGTCACGGATTTCATTTAGCTAATTAAAATTTAATTGAGCCGTGTCTTTATCATTTCAGTTATTGTAACTGGACATTATCTCATAACAATGAAAGGGTTTTTCGTGGCAGGTATACGAAAGCAGCCGTCTGCTCGCAGGGGGGAGCCTGCCGAGCTACCGGGCCCGGAGTGGCATCCACCTACCGGGCGGTAGGGTGTCTACCCGCGGTAGTAGTTTGGGAAACGCTGCTCTAAAGGTTTATGTAAAATAGAGGACTGAATTAAAAAGATAGGATAGAATCGTTGTACGGAGTCAGCCCAAGGAGCAGATCTCACTATGAAAATTTAAATTTTAGATAATTGACGCAATCTGATATGTAAATTAAATACAGATTTGAACAATTACTATTATATTTTGGAAATCAGTTCAGGGCTTAGAAACTGAATTTTATAAATAGGTTAGATCAGGAATAAGGAATAAAAAATATTGTCATTGTAATCAAAAGAATCTTATTCTTTCTCCATGTGAGACCCCTTTTCTTTAAACTGCTCTAATTATTAATTAAAATTCTTAAATTAGGGTAAAAAGTTAACTAGGCCAAAAGTTGGCAGTTACACTATATATACATGTATAATTTAAAAAAACGGTTAAACAACCACCGCATGGTGCCATTGGAAGCAACTGCCATCTAAAAATGACACCGGCTCCCAGTAGAACCGCATTGTAGAACCGTATAACATGGTGATAAAAAAAAATATATATGTATTGTAACCTGCGCGTTACATAATCATCATCCTGGAAATAGGCAAACCGATATTCTTCTGAGTGAACTTCATAGAAAGTTGCATCACTCAGGATAATATCTAAGCGCAAACTCCGCAGTTTTCCACTAACATCTCTGACGCGAATAGTGGGAGGAAGAAGCGCTACGTGTTTTATAAAACCCGTTGCGCAACGAAAAAAGGGAAGTTGAAGACTTGCGGGCGAGCCGCAAGGGTCTAAAGGAGAGTACCTTGGGAGTGGCTGGAGAATTTGATTTTATTGTCCTGTCCCATACATCTCTCTGGGAAACGAATATTAAAGGTGTTAGAATATTCTCTGACAACTTTATCTTCCCTCCTTGTAAATAGATCCTCGTGTCTCTTTTCAAGCATTTGACGTTATTTTGAGTTCACAGAGAATCTCTAAAAGCATCTTTTTCGCGGATATCAATTTGATGAATTTTTATATGCATTTAATTTTGAACGTTGCCTTTCTGCATAACCACTGATGAGTAGAGCAAGGACTGCTTGCCAACTAGTCTAAGAAGTGGCGTGCAAAAAGATTAATTCCTGTAAATTCATCTTAGGGTCTTATGAGCAGACTGAATGTACTTCATTCTAAGCTCGTCAAAAAAGGCTGTAATTTAAATGCACAGAATTAAATGTATTTTACCTCGGAATTATTTTAGATCCGGAGAAGACCCATGAAAGGGAACACTCTCAATTGTCAGGAATCATAAATTCTTTAGAGACTCTCTCTCGCCCTTTTGCCCTAGGCAACTCTTTCTTACCTGCGCATTCTTTTGAAAAACGAAATTTGACAAACGTGTCACTCAGAGCCTCGACTCAAGGAAGCGTCTCTCCTACTGTGCCATTTGCACCTGACAATTTATCTCGGTATTTACAACCTAAGACTCTGAAACTCGTGCTTCTCATTGAACAAGCCCAGATAACAATTTGCTCACACCTTGCCCGCATGATGTTTGCACGCGTGTCGACCGATCGGCACGATGTGAGGGCAAGAGTGCAGACATGTGTGTTCTCATATGCGTCGCATATGCGCCGCACGCGTGTCGGCACGTGCGTGCCAGCGTCGTGCTAGCATGCACATGTCTTGAGTTATAATTGCTGAAAACAAGATGTTAAAAATAACATAAGTAACAGGAAACATTGTATGGCGTTTTTAAGAAGAGAGTCCTGTGTTGAAAGTTGTTCTTTCACAACTGATTTTTAGTTTAAGTTTTTCTTCTAGTTGTATATTTTTCTTCATTTTTATCATTTGACTATAAAACACTTATGGTGCGTTTTTACGGAGCTAAAATTTCAGAGTTCAAAAAATTATTTTTAAACAATTACAACTCTTGCCGACTTTGTTCTTTGCCTCAAAATTCGTTTATACTCCAAGCTAATTTTCCGAACCGAAACCCAAGAAAAAATGTTTATTTAATTTAAACAAAAATAATTATTCACTTCAGCGCACGATATATACCGACATTTTGCCCTAAGGACCTGACGAGCATGATAGACGCACGCTGTGCTGCATATCATGCAGACCGTGTGCGAAATTACTTGCGGGATTACTTATTACCCTCAGAACGTGCTGTCACTGTGCTTGCATTGTTGCCGACACATCGTGCTTGCACGCCATGCGCCCATGTGCGTCCGCATGCATTGTTATCTGGGAGGGATTAGCCCTAATTACTCATTAAAGAGATTTAGAATAGATCATTTGGATCACTGATTTAATAAAAGAGACTTTTATCATTGCGTAATTTTTAAAATGTAGTGTTTATTCTGAGTGATTCCTTAAGAGAGCTAATTTTAGGGTAAAATTAATTCTTATTTGCATGTGCATTGAATAAATTTATATGATAGGAAGGAAATGATTTAAAAGAAAAGATAACCACCCAAAAAAATAAGAAAAATCACTGTGTGTGTCTAACTGTTAAGAAACCAAATATTGTCAGACAAAAAAGATATGAAATAGAATAGAGAAATTTTATACGTGTTATATTTTAAACTAATTATAGAGAGCTTAGGGAATAGGCGATAAAATTACATGTATGATTTAGATAGCTCAGGTAAATATGAATAAACTCTCGTTTTTATAAAGAATCTTAGTCTTTCTCTGATGGCAACCCCATTTTACTCCATTAATCTAACTAATTAAGTATAATTAATTTTGAATAGAATTTAGTTAACGACCAAAAGTTGGCAGTTACAAGATATCAAATTATATTATATGAAACTTATTATTACCAAAAATACTGGTTTAAATAATTTATTATTACTTATAACAATATTATCTTGGAGTAATGCTAGAAAGTTGCGATGTTTTCTGATATTTCCAATCTTTTTTCAACTTTCCACTTAGAGTGAAGTAAAAGAAACAGGGTCAACAACAGTAATTGTTGAAACAATTTATTATTATTTAGAACAATTCTGTCTTAGAATAAGGCTAGAAAGTGGTAGTTTGTTCAAATATTTTCAACGTTTTCTCAACTTTTGACTTAGAGTGAGGTATTAGTAGACCAAATTCAATAACAATAATTGTTTGAAGAATTCATTATCATTTATAACAATATTCTCTTAGAATAATGTTAAAAAGTTGCGGTTTTTCTCTGAACATTTCATTGTTTATAACAATATTCTCTCAGAGCAAAGCAGAAAAGTTGCGATTCGTTTTTTTAATTCAGAAATTTTTGACGCAATCTAAATGAATATCCTACTTATCTTATTTAATATGATAACATTATTATTAATAACATAATGTGTGGGCTTTCATATGAAAACGTCCCTTATGGCCGGTGCGCGTTGGGGCAGAAAATGACTTTTTTGGTTCAAAATAACGTACAGCCCACAGGTATTGACCGATTGGAACGGAACAAATTCAAACAGTAGCTGATAAAATTTCGAACAAAGTTGTTGAGCCTATTTTTCATTTAATGTTTCCATTTTTTAATAAATAATCAAATATGGCGACAAAATGGCAATTTTTTCTATTTGACGTTCCTAGTGATCGTCAATAATAGGAAAATTATTGTAATCACCTACGTTTCATATATTCACATTATATAAAAATGTTCCATTATGATACGCTAAACAAAAAAATAGTTATAAACAAAATATTTGTTATAAATGCGTTGTCTATCATTTTTAATAATTTTACGTTTTTTGAAGTTACATTGCAAGAAATTTGAATGGAAACAAAATAAGAATGACAAAAATTTCTCTTTAGATAATTATTTTTAATATTATAAAAAAAATTAATAAATAAATTCATTATTTCGGCATTGAAAAAACAAATTTCTCTTTCGACAAATGCCCAATAGTGCAAAAATTAACTAAATTTTGGTGAACATAGAACATTAAATAATCATAATGCTTATATTACACAATTTCAATAAATAAAATGAAAATTTTGGAAAAGTTTGCCTGAATAAGGAATTAATCATTTCATTTCTAATACGTAACTTTAGTTATTAGAATCAGTATTTTGATCTCGACAGAAAGTCAGTAATTGCTTTCATTCGATTAATTTCTATTAGTCACTGCTTGAAATTTAAACCTTATTATCATTCTCATCGTAGTCAACGAATTACAGGATGCTTCTCGCCTCTTTCTCATCTACAAATATTTCTAATATTTTGTTTGGAATTACGATCTAACTTTGAAGACCTTTTTTGATTAGTTCGACTTGTAATACTTACAAGTTAAATTCAGCTGTATTTTAAAATTAATCAATTTGAAAGTTAGATATTTATGACGCGAATTTCAAATTCCACGATATTTTGTGAAATAATAATACTTTCACCTATTAATTACTTAGTAAACTGATTTCAATTGAGATTATACTTATTGTCAATCATTATAATTGATATTTCAGTATTCTGTCATGTCCAAGTGTAACACCAGAAACGATTATCTCTTGATTTCACACTTGACGGCGTCTAATAAAAAAGTTTAATAGATCTAATTAACCAACTGTGTGATTCTTTGTAGCAATAGATTATTGAATGTAAAGACTCGAATTAAGTACGAAAGTGTTTCTTTATTGCTGAAAACTGACCAAAAAAAACATCTTTCATCTGTATCCAGAAAAGAGTGACTGGGACATTGAAGAAAGATTTAAGCTTCGACAACGATAATACATTAACCTTTCATTGTAATTACTTGTTACTTTCAAAGTGCTAATCCGACTTAGGATCACAAAGAATTTTCCACTTCAGTTTTATATTTTTTCATATAGAATTAGCGGTGTGAAAAATTGGGGTTTAGGCGTGGCTAAGGCGCACCACTTCAAAACTCTTTGCGATTCGGTGTCGGAAGCCACAGGGAGTTTCCTCCTTTTCACGTGGTTTCAAGTCGGAAACCATGCCGCTATGCATGTTAATTTTCACCCGTGTCGTAGTATGATTACATGCATATATTCCACGAAGCACTGTATTATTATTCTCTAATATTGCCAGAACGTCACCAGTATGTGTTGTTAGAACACTTTGTTCTTCGGTTGGTATGGGCACAGGGACATAATGTTCTCCTCTCAAGTGAATTTGCTTATCGACAGGAAAAGTGTATCTGCGAACTTCGAATAGACGTTGCGGATTGATGTTGGGAATAAGCCGCATGAATCTTAGTTCTTCAGGTTTTAACATAAAGAGAGAAAGAGGATAATTGGCAGGTGGAGACCTGCACCTGGGAGGAAGAGAAGGCTCTGCAGAATGAAGAGCCCTGTCAGGAGAATAAGGTCTGGCAGGAAGAAGAGACAGGTCAAGAGAATAATGCCTGTCTGAAGAAGAAGAAGAAGGTGAGCAGCGATCAATACCCGGAAGAGGTGCGCCAATTGGTGAACACTCCAATTGTGAACCTAATGCTACAAGAAGAAACAGAGGATTAAATTTTGTTTAAGGGATGTCTCTATATTACGTAACGCGTTTAAGGGATCAGCAGGATTCAAAAGGTTACTATGATTACTATGGTTCTGTTGTATGAGCGGAGGAAAGAGAGTCCGAGAAAAGTTACGTAACAGTTTTTTAAATGCAATAATGAAAAAATAATATAAGATGGTAGAGAGGGAGTAGTGAAACAATTTTTTATTGAAATCCAATATGTAATAAAAAAATCGATGATATTAGAAGTGCAAGATTATTGGGGTGATCGTTTTCTTGAAAAAATTAAAACAAATTAGGGTTACCTCCATGATCTGCATGTTTATTATTCTTCCCCACACGTGACAGAAGGTCCATTTCTTTGGGTGGCATAGCGGATAATGTTTCTGTAAAAAAAACAAAGAAAAATGACTGTGTCATGTTAATAATACATTAAAAATAGTAAAAGCGTAATTTGATCATTCATGTTTCTTCAAAATGTTGATACACAAGTATAATTTACGTGCACTACACTGTTAAAAATGTCCACATAAAACTTCCACTAAATGTATTGGAAGTTTATTTCCGAAATGTATTGCAATTTCGGCATTCCAATACCGTGTTTGCAATTTTGCCTTACGCTTGTATTGTAGAAGTGTTGGAGAATTGCAAACATTTTTAACAGTGTACATTTATATTACATAATTGAAAAAAATTGTATTTCTACAATGTAAAATTTAATTTAATCGAGTCAGCTATGGTGGGTTTTTCATAGAGCCTAATCGAAATTACGCTCTAAACTCTTCACTTTCCGAAGCTTTCCACTGGAAATTATGAATGTTATTTTTTAAGTTATTTAACTATGATCCCTTCTTTCTGAATCTTAAATAATTTCATTTTCCTAATTATCCATGAAATTCTAATAATTCAATGATAAAATTCGCTAAGATTTTTAGATTTCTGGAGAATTTCATGCATATGATATTAATTTATCAAATGCTTCATCTTTTAATGATGTTAAAAGAACACGGCTGTGTAACTTTTTCAACTTTATTGAAACAATGAGGTAGCCAATATTGTGCAACTTTAAAATTAGATACGTCATCCCCATCAACACATGTTTGCTTCAAAATGGAAAAGAAAGAATTATTTACACACTTTATCTTTTTAACTTATCATGAAATTCAACAATAAATAAAATAAATAAACGGAACCACTGGTCGACGTGTTAGTTGGTGAGCAAGGCGAAACTTTCCTCGCTTTTTTTAATTTAGCACACTTCAAGTGGGTCCGTTTAGTGTTGAAAATACATCATTGGAGATTATTCATTATATTCACAATTGTTTATACAATTTGTTAAAAACATTAACAACTAATAGTGAATGACAAATTTTTTTAAATTCAAATCTCTAATCACCATTAGCAATCAATATTTTCTTTCATTCCACGTACACCTAAGTATTAAATGCAGATTCAATTACACTTGTGCCTAAGCCTAAGCGTAAGCCTTAGCCTAAGCCTAAGCAGCAAAAGCGATGATACAGATTTATTTTCTACTTACCAATAGAATTAAGAATAACAATCAAGATGTAGACAACATTAGAAAGGATCGTCATTATCTCAAAATAAAGCAAAAACTGATAAACGTCGAATTTTGGTAACTGCCTAACGAATGAACATTCTCTTTTTTCGCGTATGTACACTATTCTGAAATATTTGTATCCCACCTCCTAACATAGATCGTTAAGGGCTTATTTGTGAATCTTGGTGACATCATACATTTTATTTTGCGTCAAATAATTTATTCAGTGGTAACTAATTCCTCGCACACGTGCATCATTATTTTATCTTGATAACATCGAATAATTTATGTTTGAAGTAAACTAAGAATAGTATGCTATGAATTGTCTGATTACTTTGTTGTACACGGTGTGTCCGGAAAGTTCCAGAACTTGTGTCACAAGAACGATACGGTTAGTAACATCAAAGTGATGGTCATCACATTAGCTTCGTCTAAGCCTATTCCAGGAATCCTGTGAGTTTCATCAGGTTTCCACTCATTGTTGAGTTAGCAAGATAGGAAAACTGATAGTACTTCCTGGAGAGTAGCTGGAAGATCGCGATTGAGCAAAAAGCAAGCATCACGTCCTGTGTTAAATTACGCAAGACCTTTTCAGAAACATTTGACATGTTGCAGAAAGCTTAGTGGATAAAGTACTGTCACACACAACAGTGTACGATTGGCTTCTTAGGTTCAAGGAAAAGACTCACCACCAAGAATTTTGCGGCTAAAAAAATCAAAAGTCCAGACTATGCTGATCACTTTTTTTGTTTCAGAAGGGCTGATTCATAATGAGTTCTTCAAAGGAGGACTATCGGCGCTACTTTCTAAAGCTTTATGATGTTCTAAGGACTTCATTCCTCTAGAGGAGATATATTTCAAATAAGTACAATCAGAATATTGTCAAGATTTAATAACTGGTGAGATTTAATAGCAGTTAGGAAACTTTTGGGACACACTGTGTATATTTCATTAGAATGATTCATTATGTAATGAAAAGTAGTCTAGAAAAGAATGGTTTTTAGGGATTTGTAAAAAAACCGGGGTACCTCGCCTTGCTGAATTTTTCTGAAAGGAATTCACTCCAAACCAATCCGAATGATTTCGAAATGTATCCGATCCGGTGCGATGCAATTTTTTAATTCTTCTCTATCCCTAAACAGTAACAAGTTCAATCCTAACAAATTTCATCATTCAAATATTATAACTGCAATTTTTCGCCAATTTTTTGGCCATATCGTGAATAATGTTATGAATGATAAAAAATTTCATTTTTCAGGAAAACTGTGAGAGATATAATACGAAAAAATGTTTGGAAGCAAAATTGTTCATCTCGAAGAAATCTACAATCTTACTTGTTATGTTATTTTTGGAGGAGGCTTAGCTATTTTTCTTGTCGCGTAAACTGTTAGGGCATTATTTTACTAAAATCATAGGTCAATAACTGAACAGTATTTTAAAAACTGGATGCGAAGCATAAAGTAACAATTTTTGTGATTATTACTAACAGTTTCTAGGAACAGATATCTCAATTTGCCACGATAACTCCGACTTGTGTCCAGGATGCAATCTGAGAGGAAATTTAAACTTTTATTTGGAACAATCTTTTTCAGTCGCGAAGGGTCTGCAAATCTCAAAAGATCGTACCTTCAGGTTGCTCTTAGAACAGTCTTCCGAAGGAACTTATTAGCTCAAAATCGGAAATTGAAATGATGAAAATTAAAAGCTGCCGAAAATTTTTTTCGGTGAAATTTCCTTATTATTTTAGTAAATTTGTGACATATTTTGGGAGTTTTCCGAAAAATAACCGCTAAGGTGTAGAATTAGTAGAATTTTATCTCGTGGGAGTATATGTAAATGTACTTTAATTATAAAAATGAATAGCATTCAATAAAAAGTTATTACTATATCCTCCACTATATCTCAATCTGCCTGGCTGTTTTTCACTAAAAATGAGATAATAGCGTTTTTAAAATTGCATATAATACATTAAATAACAATTTTCGTAATTATTAATGACGATTCCAAAAAACAAATGAATCATCCTTTGTCACTAAAATTATTCGAGAAGAACTTTACAGTCATTTCAAAACTGGATAAAAGGCATTAAGTCACAAATTTTGTCACTTTCGCAACAATTTCTACAAACAAAAATCTCAGACATTCTGCTATTTTTCCGACAAAAAAAATTTCTTTGCGCAGAGAAAGAATATATAGCTCATGCTACTCTCACTTCATGTATTACAGAAAAGTTAATAATAATATTGTAATCATATTGTTATAAAATATTTTTATTTCTCAAGTGTTTTATATAATGTTCGAATAAAAAATTAGTTATATTAGTTTTTGCTTAAATGCAATAAAAGTTTTGAAAAAGTTTGTGTGAATAAGAAAGTAATCATTTCATTTCTAATACGTGACTTCAGTTATTAGAATCAGTTTTTTTATTTCGACGACTAGTCAGTGATTGCTTTCATGCAATAAATTTCTTTGAGTGGCTTCTTGAAAATTGAAACCTTATTATCATTGCTTTGTACCCAAAGACTGGACTATGTGACCCCGAAGGATTTTGGTATCCTGAAACTGAATCCGTTATCCAAATTTTTCTATACGTCAGGTTTTTGAGATATCCCAACCTAGAAGTGCAAAAATGGCTATTTTTAGCCATATTTGAGGCTCCTTTTTATCATCCAGTTTTATTTTCGATCATGCCGAACTGATTTTTTTTCCTCGAGACATTGCACATTAACCGTGTCAGTTTCTCTTCGCCTTCTTTGCTAGTTTTTCATTGTGGAACTGAAATGGTTAATGAGCGATATTTTGAAGAAAAAAAATCGGTTCGGGATGATCGAAAAAGGAAATGGAAGATAAAAAGGAGTACTAAACGGTGCCATTTTTGCACTTTTGGTTAGGATATCTCAAAAACCTGACGTATAGGAAAAATTTGGATAACGGATTCGGAAAATTAAGGTTCAGGCGTGGCTAAGACGTACCACTCGAAAACACTTTGAGATTCGCTTAGGCCGGCCACAGGGAGTTTCCTTTACTTCACTTACTTTCAGCACGGAAACCATGCCGCTATACATGTTAATTTTTGCCCGTGTCATAGTCAAATTATTTGTAGTATATATTCCACGAAGCACTGTATTATTTTGCTCTAATATTGCAAGGACGTCACCGATGTGTGTTGTTAGAACAGTTTGTTCTTCTGTTGGCATGGGCAGACGGACATCACCTCCTGCTCTCAAGTGAATTGGCTTATCGGCAGGAAAAGTGTATCTGCGAACTTCAAATAGCCGTCGCGGATTGTTGTAGGGAATAAGCCGCAAAAATCTAAATTCTTCAGGTTTTAACATAAAGAGAGAAACAGGATGATTGGCAGGAGGAGACCTGGACCTGGCACGAAGAGAAGACTCTGCAGAATTAAGAGCCCTGTCAGGAGAATAAGGTCTGGCAGGAGAATGACATCTGGCAGGAGAATGAGATCTGGCAAGAAAAAGAGTCAGGTCAAGAGAATGATGACTTTCTGAAGAAGAAGAAAAAGGTGAGCAGCCATGAATACTAGGAAGAGGTGCGTTATTTGGTAAACTCTCCAACTGTGAACCTGATACTGCAAGAAGAAACAGTGGCTTAAATTTTTTGTTTAGGGATTGTCCATATATTACGTAACGTTTTTATGGGATTGGGAGGATTCAAAAGGAGTTACTATGGTTCTGTTATGTGAGAGGAGGAAGGAGAGTTCGAGAAAAGTTACGTAACAGTTTTTCAAATGCAATCATTAAAAATTTCATTGGAAATCAGGGCTACCTTCATGATTTGCATGTTCATTAGTCATCCCCACACGTGACAGAAGGTCCATTTCTTTGGGCGGCATACCGGATAACATTTCTGTAAAAAAAAAAATATCACTTTGTCATGTTAATAAATAGTAAAAGCGTGACTTGATGATTCCATTTTATTTCGGCTGCGTCGGTATCTACTTATTGCGAATCATTCCAACGGCTATACCACGCTGAAAAACCCAGTTCTCGTCAGATCACTAGAGTTAAGCAGCGTTGGACGCGGTTAGTACTTGGATGGGTGACCATTCAAGAATACTGACATGAGTGCTGTTGGCACATCGTGGGTGTGGTGAGCCCACACTTGTAGTTATTTATAACTACAAGAAAAACCTAGAAACACTACCCGAATCGGGTAGTGTCACGCCTACCCTGAAAGGGGAATGGTTTAATGGTATATATATATATATATATATATTCCTTAAAATGTTAATACTCAAGTATAATTTACGTGTGCTATATATATATAATTTAAAAAGAGGGTTAAACAACCAGAGCATGGTCTCACTGAGAGCAACTGTCATCATTCAATTAGAAAATTCGCTAAGATTTTTAGATTTTTCGAGATCTTCATTAATATGGTATGAACTCATCAAACCTTTATCTTGTGATAATATTTAAAAATCCCGGTTGTGTAACATTTTCAACATTATTGACACAATGAGAAAGACAGTATTATGCAACTTTCTAAATTGGATACGTCACCTCCACCAGCATCTGTTTGCTTAAAAAAAAAACTTTTTTAATTTGGTAGACTTTTAGTGGGTTAGCTCATTTAATTACAAAAGAAAAAAAATTTCATCTTGATTTCGAGTGTCCACGGTTGACAATTGTTTGGACAATTTCTTTGAAAAATTAACAATAATACTGCATGACAAAGGCTCCTTGCTTCAAGTGTTTACAATGTGAATTTTGTTTACATATTTTATTTCTAAAATTAAAAAATAATATCAACATAATTTTTGAGTGCTTGTTAATAGAATTTGATTAGAACGATTATCAATGCAAGTTAACATTTTTTCCATTCGCACCCCTTAGTATTAAATCTAAGTCACACTGATCAAAGATAAAAATGTTCTTGGAAGACAAATCAAAAATTTCAGATTCTATTATACTCGTGCTATTTGAAAATTTGATTTCAAAATAAAAATAAGTTTATTCAATAAATTTTTGTGATAAGTAAGTGCTAAAAATCTGTCTATTATCCCGAAGCAGGAAAAAGGACGATACTGATTTAATTTATACTTACCAATAGAATTGAGAATAACAACCAAGATGGAGACCACAGTATGAATGATCATCATTATTTCAAAATGCAAAAAAACTGATTAACGTCAAATTTTTAGAACTGCCTGACGAATGAACATTCTCTTTTTTCGTGTATGTATACGATTCCGAGATGATTATATCCCCCCACCTCCTAACATAGATTGTCAAGGCCTATTTGTGGAGCTCGGTGACATAATAAATCTTATTTTGCGTTAAATAATGTATTCAGTGTTGGCTAATTCGTCGCGCACTTGTATTATCTTTTTATCTTGAGAACATCAAAAATTAATGTTTAAAGTAAACTGAAAATAATGGCGTATAAAGTGTCTGATTATTTTATTGTATGCTTCTTCTAAATGATTTATCATGCGATGATTTAGAAAAGAATGGTTTTTAGGGATTCGCAAAAAACCCTGGTTAACTTGCACTGGCGAATTTTTCTGAAAGGAATTCCAAACCAATCCGAATGATTCCGAAATATGTATCTGATCCAAATTTTTAATGCTTCACTATCCAAAGCAGTACCAAATTCAGTCCGAACAAATTTTATCATTTTAATGGTAAATATGCAACAGAACTATAGTAAACACTCAATTCCATTAAATTGTTCGTCAAATCAGTGAAGGTTCTTGTTTAATCCTTTAAAAATTCTTCATGAAATATTAAAAATTCAATTTTTTGGCCATATCATAAATAATGTTATGAAATATAAATAATTCTAGTTTTCGTGAAAACTATGAGAGATATACACGAAAAAATTTGGAGAAGCAAAATTTTTTATCCTGAAAAGAATAACTAAATAGTGCTTTTAAAACTGGATACGAGGCATAAATGAAAATTTTTTGTGATTGTCGCTAACAATCTCTATGAACGGATATCTCAACCTGCCGATCTCCCAAAGAAACCAATTATTTTTTCTTTGAAACACTAGTTTACAGTCATTTTGTACATTCAGTGCCGCTATATTATCGTCATGCATTTCGGCCTGCTAAACTTTAAAATCGCATTCAAACATTTCGTTATGGATTTGTTTTCAAAATATAAATTTTGAAAGAAAACAAAATTTTCGATGATAGCTTTACTTTGTGAACCATATCTCAAGTTAGAAGCGACTAATCTGGTTGCAAAATGTATCAAGGTAAAGATCATCGAATCTGCCACGAATATTAGTGCAATTTTTCTTGATCAATTCCGTATTTGAGGTGCAGTGTACCCAATTATTAAAAGAAAAGTAATTGTTTTATAGGAAAATCGACATAGAAAATTTCGGAAACCAATCCATAAAAAATTGCATTGAAAAAATATAGCGTCAGTAAATGTACAATTTATTTTTAATTTGCAGACTAGTTTTATCATTCAAATTACATTATTAATGTTAATTGATCAAAAATTCAATCATATGATCATTATAAATATTCCTAAAAGCAAAATCTTAGATTTATTCTTTCTAAATATAAGAAAGCTATTTTTTTCAATTGGTTAAATAATGATTTAGATTTCAATATATAGAAACGACGTACACATTATTCACTTCAATATTTAATATTAGAATTGATTTATTCTGTAATATTATGTGTTTTGTAATTGTTGATAACAATTTCTATGGAAAAAGATTTCAATCTGCCATTTTCTCCTAGGAAAAAAATGATGTTTTCTTCAACTGTTATTAAAATGACTATATTTGTGATTATTAGGCAACAGAATTAATCGGGAACTTATTTATATGATTGTTACATATATTTTTATAAACAAAAACCTATTTCACTATTTATAAATATAAAAACCATTTTTTCACCAAAAGAAATTATATGATATGAATAAAAATAATTGTGTACGACAGAGGAGCTGCACAGCAGAAGTGAAACTATTACTTTTTTTTCAAATATATGTTTATAGAGAATGACGAGCTAGAAGCTTTTTTTATTTTCTATTTTTCCATCGGATAAGTATATTTAATGATAAGCACGGTAATCTGAGAAAATGTTGTCCCCAAATTCAACTTCTTTTCAAGAAATAAATCGTCGTAAGATGGTCAAATATTGTCACAACTGTTTAAAACTTTGATGTACACACGACATGTACCTTAGAGATGCCTAAACACTGAAGAAACTAAAAATCGCCCATTGTTTAATAATATTTAATTTCAAATTCAGACAGATCGGTAGTCTCATTTTTTAGTCTCCTCGACAAAAAGTATCAAGGCAACTTCCAATGAGACATTTCTTCCTAGCTATTGAAGGAAGATTTTTTCAAATTTCCAGATCAGTTGTTTGTATTGGAAGAATTTTAACGTCCGCGAAACAATAATGGTATTGGAAAAACTCAAAACCCTTAATAGACTTAATGCTCTCACGATGATTCATTACAATAAATTTAAAGGAGGTTTTCCGGGTTTCAATCGTGTGCAAAACTACGAACTCGTAGATTTGCACGCGATTGAAACCTGAAAACCCTCCTTTAAATTTATGAGTAAAAAACCTTTTTGCTTTGACTTCGTGCAGACGATTTTCGAAACCCTTTGAACGAAGTGGAAACGAAAAGGTTTTTAAATTTTTCTTTTAACAGATCAGTTGTCAAATGCTTGACGCATACACTTGTCAAATTTTGGTGAACCTAGAAAAAAAAATAATCCTAATGCTTATATAAGACAGATTCAATAACGAATTAATACAAGAAATATTCCAGCTTATGCTACTTTCACTTCATTTATTGCACAAAATAAAGAATTATAATGTCCAATAACAATCATTTTGGCATTAATATTATACATCCAACAATTATCATATCATAAAACATCACATTCAGAGGAAGAGGCTCGCGAAATAAAATTGATGTCAAATATAAATTTCTGAATCATATTTAAATATTTTATTCTTATTATCATAAAATATTTTTCTATTTCTTAAGTGTTTTATATAATGCTGGAATTAAAAATTAATGATCTTAGTTAAGTTTGCATGCATTGTTGGAAACTGATCAAAATAAACTTTCTTTATCTGTATCCGAAAAAGAGTGACTGGGGAATTGGAGAAAGAATTAAGCCTTGAAAACGATAATACATTAACTTTCCATTGTAATTACCTGTTACTTCTAAGATCTTGATCCGACTTATGATCACAAACAATTTTCCACTTTAATTTCACAATTTCTTATATAGAATGAGCGGTGTGGAAAATTGGGGTTTAGGCGTGGCTAAGACGTACCACGTGAAAACTCTTCGAGATTCGCTTTGTCGAGCCACAGGTAGTTTCCTTTATTTCACTTAACTTCATTTTGGAAACCTTGCCGCTTTGCATGTTAATTTTTGCCCGTGTCATAGTGAGATTACTTGTAGTATATAGTCCACGAAGCACTCTATTATTCTGCTCTAATATTGCAAGGACATCACCGGTGTGCGTTGTTAGAACAGTTTGTTCTCCTGTTGGCATGGGTACAGGGACACTACCTCCTGCATTCAAGTGAATTGACTCATCGGCAGGAAAAGTGTATCTGCGAAGTTCGAATACCCGCTGTGGATTGTTGTACGGAATAAGCCGCAAAAATCTAAGTTCTTCTGGTTTTAACATAAAGAGAGAAATATGATGATTGTCAGGAGGAGACCTGGACCTGGCACGAAGAGAAGGCTCTGCAGAATGAAGAGCCCTGTCAGGAGAATAAGGTCTGGCAGGAGTAAGAGATCTGGCAGGAGTATGAGATCTGGCAGGAGAATGAGATGTGGCAAGAAGAAGAGTCAGGTCAAGAGAATGATGCATGTTTGAAGAAGAAGAAGGTGAGCAGCGATCAATAACCGGAAGAGGTGCGTTGTTTGGTAAATTCTCCAACTGTGAACCTGATACTGCAAGAAGAAACCGTGGATTATTATTGGGATAATCGTTTTTTTGAAAACTCGGGCTACCTTCATGATTTGCATGTTCATTAGTCATCCCCACACGTGACAGAAGTTCCATTTCTTTGGGCGGCATACCTGATGATATTTCTGTAAAAATACAAGATAAATTATGACTTGAACATATTAATAATTAATTAAAAATAGTAAAAGCGTAAAAGCGTAACTCGATCATTCTGATAATTCAATTAGAAAATTCGCTAAAATTTTGAGATTTCTTGAGAAGTTTGTTAATATAATATGAATTTATCGAACCCTTTATATTGTAATAATATTTAAAAATCGCGGTTGTGTAACATTTTCAATTTTATTGAAACAATGAGAAGGCCAGTATTGTGCAACTCTTAAATTGGACACGTCACCTCCACCAGCACCCGTTTGCTTCAAAATGAAAAAACAATAATTATTCACACACTTTATCTTTTTCACTTATCACAATATCCAATAATAAATTGAATAAATAAACGAAAACACTGGTCGACATAGAAGTTGGTGACTCAGGCATAACTTCGCTCACTTTTTTGATTTGGTAGAGTTTTAGTGGGTTATTTAAGTGTTTAAAATATATTATTCGACATTATTTATTAAATTTTACAAACGGATTATATATAATTATGTACATTGTAGACAATTACAGACATAACATCATGTCACTGATAATACTGTTTGATACTTTCATTTAAGAACAAGAGAAAATTATATTGCTTATTGATTTTGAATGTCACCATTTGAAAATTTTTCATCCAATTTGTTAATAAATTATAAAAAATATATAGAATATTATTATAAAAATTATCACTACAATTCAACATTTTTTTCATTTCTCGCACCCCTTACATCAAATCTAAGTCACACTGATCAAAGCTAAAAATGTTCTTGGAAGATAATTCAAAAGATGCAGATTCTATTGTACTTGGGCTATTTGAAAATTAAATTTCAAAATAAAAATAAGTTTATTCAATAAATGTATGTGATAAGTAAGTGCTAAAAATCTGTCTATTATCCCTTAGTAGTAAAAAGGATGATCCTGATTTATTTTATACTTACCAATAAAATCAAGAATTAAAACTAAGGTGATGACCACTCTATAATTGATCTTCATTATTCCAAAATACACGAGGAACTGATCAACGTCAAATTTTTAGAACAGCGAAATTAATATATATTCTGATGATTATTCTGATTCTGATCTTTCGTGTATGTATTCTATTCTGAAGTACTTGTATCCCCCCCCCCAACATATATCGTCAACAGCTTATTTGTGAAGCTGGATGACATCATAACTTATATTCTGCGTTAAATAATGTATTCAGAGTTGGCTTATTCCTCGCGCCCTTGTATTATTATTTTATCTCGAGAAAATCAAATAATCAATGTTTAAAGTAAACTAAGAATAATATATGAATTGTCTGATTATTTTTTTGTATGTTTCTTCTAAATGATCAATCAAGCGATGATATTTAAGGCAATATGTTATATTTCTTAAATACTTCAAAATAGGACAATTATTCCAAAAGACATAGGAGTGATAATTTTTATAAAACTGTAGTAAATTATTAAGAACGATAACAAATGTATTTAATTAAAAAATATATTTTTATAAAAATGCTAAAAGAAGGACAAATACATTTAATGTAAAATAATGACTCAACAAATTCCGAAGTAAAATTTTACAGATACCCCCCTAACTTTATGAGGGAGTTTCTAGACTAAGGGTTGACATTATAACATCATCCTCAAAACCGCGATACTTGTCAACCTTATAACTGGGAATTCGAAAAATTTTGAAAAATACTAGAAGTTTATACCCTCATGATTTTTCAAGCAGGCTCTTGAAAACCCACGCAGTAAGATTCGTTTCTATAAAGATGGAACAATTGGGGGGATATTTCTCCATCTTATTCTTAGGGAAACAGGACCATTTTGAAAATAATCGAACTGGTTTTCTCTCGGATTTTTTGAGGTGGTCAAAAATCATAATATTTTTTTCGGGTATTAGGATGACTATTCCTTGACGGAGCAAGGCATAGCCATTCTAACGCCCCTTCTTTAACCCACCCACGTTGTCAGATTCGCTTCTATAAAGTATTACTGAATTTTATACAGCTGGAAGGATTCTAGGAATATTTAGCACCCCACCCTCACCCACCCGCGTAGTACAACTAAATTCTATACATCTGGGAAAATTCGGTGAAAGCAGGATGGCAGTTGACGATTTTTGAAAAACATTCCTTGCTGCCAAATACAAGTTCTGCAAGTCGATAATCGATCCTTGATCGAGATTTGCTGACATTTGTGAATAAACATCAACAAGCTCAATAATCATAAATTTGAATAAACGAAGCTAAGTGAATGATTTTTTTTCAAATTTGATTAAAAATTTAATTTTAAACGATCATCAACAATTGATCATCATTCAGGTACGAGGTTTAAATAATTTTATAATGTGTGATCCATGGATCTCCCGCGAAATCCTACTCTCAATCATACTCATACTTCCAACCAATCAGAATTTAGATTTACACCCCGATTTGACTAATGCATGAATTAATTCTTACTTCAACAAAAGATATCTTTGCCTCAACCCATGATGAAACCCCTGCCTTGTTCACTTCCTGAAAAATGCCCATTAACCACGTTTCCTCGATTTAGGCTCAAGTCTCATTTCATGCTTTACTATCAAAAACGTCAAATGATTAACAGTAGTAAAAAGTTAATTAGTTTTTACAATTTTTTCACAATTAAAAATCAGCTCAAATTCTGGTCCAAACTAGTTAATAACAATGGCTTCTTTATTTTATTTAAGTATTCTAGCACGAAATCTCGACGTTATATTTTGTAAGTCTTTTTGTTGATATCGTAGTATTCCTTTTGGCTTCATGGAAATTTTATTCTCGTCTCTATTTAAACAAAAGAAAAACGCGTTACGTATAATGTGCACGACCCCTAAACCTCTTTCCTAAAACCCCTTAGAACTCATTCAATTTACGTTTCTTTCATACTTATTCCGCATTCCAAACTAGAACTGAAAAAAAAACCTGAAACAAACAACATTCTTTTCTAATTACGTGCAAATCATAAAATCAAATTGAAATTGAACTTTGGAAATTCTTTAAACTACAGAGTCAGTGCGCCTCCTTAAAATACCAAATCTCTCTCTCTCAAATTTATTCAATTATTTATTAATCCCAATTTTTTAATAATCAACTAATAATCCTATTAGTAAATCAACTTCTAATCAAAATGGATTTGAGCGATGTTCGAATATCTCATGTCATTTCGCATGTCCGGGAGGTGCTGCCTCTAGTGGACAGTGAGGGCATTAATGAACAATCACAGATTGTTACAAAAAATATCTAGTGGCTCCATCTATAACTGAATTAAAGTGAATAATTTCCAATAGATACATTGGAAAGACTAAGTAAGGAGATCTCGCTCTCTGGCGACGTTTTTCAGAAACTATTTCCGCAAACTCGATAGAAATCCTACTTACCTTATTGAAAATAATATTAATATTTGTAATTAAATATACACAAAATTCACACATTTGAGCAGAAAGAATACTTTTTGAAGGAATCTAATTAATTTTATTCAAATTAAATTTGCAATAAAGGTTACCATAAACTTTTCACTATAAGCAATCGATGGTAACCTGTATGGTAAAAAAGATTGCGATAAATTTTTAAAAATTGTTTATTTGTCGGTGATAAATCTGCATCCATAGTTGATAATGGTTAATTATTTATTATTATCATTTGATATTTCTACTTATTATTTATCATATATTATATATTATTTATTATTTCATCATTATTCCTCATTCGTCATTTATCATTTTTCATTTATCATTCATAATTTATTATTTATTATCTATTATCTGTTATTATTTATAACAATATTGTCTCAGAATAATGCTAGGAAATTGTTTTTTTTCTGATTCTATAAAGTTTTAATAAAGCTTTCTTTACTGAGCACAAAAGGTGAAGTGACTCAAGGCTTCTTCATGTTTTTAATGAAGTCCGAATCGCAGTTGTCTGTGGCGTAAAGTGAAAAGTCAAGTTGCTATCTGACAAATACCATATTCGTCAATCCATTTACATTTGTCCAATTCGTCTTTGTCAATCCGAGAACAGCTTGGTTAACTAATAGCAACTCACATTCAAGGATAATGCTAACATATCCGGTATCTAGCTTTTCAGGTATAGGGATTATTCTGAGGTTTTTTATTTCCTCTCTGTTTATGACAGTGATCCTAATAATATGAACAAGTTGATTCCTGATGATGGCAATTTTGATAGTAAAAGTGTCCATGATGTGCTGGATGTTTTCTTCGCTGTTATCAATATAGTATCGCATTTTATACGTAGCTTTAAATTCTCTAAGTGTTTCTTTCAACATTTTAGGCGTTGAAATTTCTGGGTGTACAATACCATGTGTTCGAAAATTGATTGCATTTATTACTGTATCAACATCTTCATTAAATTCGTCAATAAGAATTCCTATTATTATTGATTTGCTTTGAATGTATAATGACCGAGTGTTATTGTTTGTTTTTGCTCTAATTTTATTCAGGAATTCACTTTCACGGTGTGAATTTTAATTTGTGTTTTTATAATCCTGAACAGAAGAATCAAGAAGTCAAGTAGTCCTTCCAATGTAAAATCGGTGTTGTATTTGGTAACAATTTTCCAAATAGATTCTCGGATGGAATCTTCGAGATGATCTAATCGAGTATTTTGTTTTTAAATTCTCTCGGGGTTGAAGGGTATCTCCCCCCCCATTTTTAGATTGATTTACGTCGCGTGATTTAATGTTAGTGACAATATCAAAAGATATTTTCTCTGGTAGTCTTACCAGTTAATTTTTATAATTAAAATAAATTAGTTTCATTTGAGTACTTTTGCATCTGTATAGTCCATCCGGGTCATTTTCTTGGTTTTCTATCCACACATCTTCATCTTGATTGATCAAAAATATAAGTTCGTCTGAGCCAGTTTCGTCAGTTGTTGATGCGATTTCCTAATCTACCTAAAATCTAATTATCACATAATGTTATTACAAAACCGATACTTCGGTCTAGTACTATGTATCACCAAAAGAAATTATATGATATGAATAAAAAAAAAATTGTGGGCGACAGTGGAGCTGCACGCTAGAAGTGAAACTGTTTTTTGTTCAATATATCTTTATAGAGAATGACGAGATAGAAGCTTTTTCTATTTTCTGTTTTTCCATCGGATAAGTATTTTTAATAATAAGCATGGAAATCTGAAAAAATGCTGTCCCCAAATTCAATTTTAACTTTGTACGAAATAAATCGTCGTAAGGTAGGCAAATATTGTCACAACTATTTGAAACTTTCAATGAGACATTTCTTCCTCGCTATTGAAGGAAGATTTGTTAAAATTTCCTGGCCAGTTGTTTGTATTAGAAGAATTTTAGGAATTTTAACGTCCTCGAAACAATAATGGTATTGGAAAAAGTAAAAAACCTTAATAGAATAATGCTTTCACGACGATTCATTACAATAAATTTAGAGGAGGTTTTCCGGGTTTCAATCGCATGCAAAACTACAAATTTGTAGTTTTGCACACTATCGAAACCCGAAAAACCTCCTTCAAATTTATTAGTAAAAAACCTTTTTGCTTTGAGTTCCTGCAGGCGATTTTCGAAACCCTTTGAACAAAGTGGAAACGAAAAGGTTTTCAACTTTTTTTTGTAACAGATCAGTTGTCAAATGTTTGATACATACACTTGTCAAATTTCCGTGAACCTAGAAAGTAAAATAATCATAACGCTTATATAACACCATTTCAATAACGAATTAATAAAAGAAATATTCCATCTCACGCTACTTTCACTTCATGTATTGCCCAAAATTAAAAATTATAATGTCCAATAACAATCATGTTAGTCATTAATATTATACATTGAACAATAATCATATCATAAAACATCACATTCAGAGAATGAGGGTCGCGAAATAAAATTGATGTAAAATATAAATTTCTAAATTATATTTTAATATTTTATACATTTTATTATGAAATATTTTTCTATTTCTTAAGTCTTTTATATAATGCTGAAATAAAAAATTAATTATCTAAGTTTTTTTTGCATGCAGTGACAATTTTAGAAAAGTTTGTCTGAATAAGAAAGTAATCATTTTCTTTCTAATACGTAACTTCAGTTATTAAAGTCAGTAGTTTGATTTTGATGGAAAGTCAGTGATTGCTTTTAACAAATTTAATAGATCTAATTGACCAATTGTTTGTTTTCAAGCAATAAATTATTGTATATACAGACACGAATTGAGTATAAATATGTTTCTTTATTATTGGAAACTGATAAAAATAAAGTTTCTTTATCTGTATCCGAAAAAGAGTGACTGGGGCATTGGAGAAAGATTTAAGCCTTGAGAACGATAATACATTAACTTCTTATTGTAATGAACTGTTACTTCCAAAATGTTGATCCGACTTAGGATCACAAACAATTTTCCACTTTAGTTTCACATTTTCTTATGTAGAATGAGCGGTGTGGAAAATTGGGGTTTAGGCGTGGCTAAGACGTACCACGTGAAAGCTCTTTGAGATTCGCTTCGAGCCACAGGGAGCTTCCTTTATTTCACTTACTTTCATTTCGGAAACTATGCCGCTATTCATGTTAATTTTTACCCGTGACATAGTGATATTAGTTTTAAATATTCCACGAAGCACTGTGTTATTATTCTCTAATATTGCAAAGATGTCTCCAGTGTGTGTTGTTAGAACACTTTGTTCTTTTGTTGGCATGGGCACAGGGACATTACCTCCTGCTCTCAAGTGAATTGGCTTATCGGCAGGAAAAGTGTATCTGCGAACTTCGAATATCCGTTGCGGATTGTAGTGGGGAATAAGCCGCAACAATCTAAGTTCTTCAGGTTTTAACATAAAGAGAGAAATATGGTTATTTCCAGGAGGAGACCTAGACCTTGCACGAAGAGAAGGCTCTGCAGAATGAAGAGCCCTGTCAGGAGAATGAGGTCTCGCAGGAAGAAGAGACAGTTCAAGAGAATGATGGCTTTCAGAAGAAGAAGAAGGTGAGCAGCAATCAATACCAGGAAAAGGTGCTTTATTTGGTAAATTATCCAACTGTGAACCTGATACTGCAAGAAATAACAGTGGATTAAATTTTGTTCAAGGGCTGTCCATATATCACGTAACGGTTTTATGGGACAAGAAGGATTCAAAAGAAGCTATTATGGTTCTATCATGTAAGGAAATCAAGATTTTATAAAAAAACTAATAATATTAGAAGTGCATGGTTATTGAGATAATCGTTTTTTTGAAAACTTAGTCTACCTTCATGATTTTCATGTTCATTAGTCATCCCCACACGTGACAGAAGATCCCTTTCTTTGGGCGGCATACCTGATGATATTTCTGTAAATAGACAAGAAAAATTATGACTTGGACATGTTAATAATGAATTAAAAATAGTAAAAGCGTAACTCGATCATTTTATTTTTTTTTCGGCAGCTCGGGTAGGTTTTTCATAGAGGCTAATCGAAATTACGCTTTAAACTGTTCACTCTTCGAAGCTTTTCATTGAAAATTATATGATTATTTTCAAATTATTCACTTTTGATCCCTTCTTTCTAAATCTAAAATAGTTTAACTTCCCTAGTTATCTGTGAAATTCTAGTAATTCAATTAGAAAATTCGTTAAAATTTTTAGATTTATCGAGAAGTTTGTTAATATGATATGAATGTATATAACCCTTTATCTTGTGATAATATTTAAAAAATGCGGTTGTGTAACATTTTCAACTTTATTGAAACAATGAGAAAGCGAGTATTGTGCAACTCTTAAATTGGACACGTCACCTCCACCAGCACCTGTTTGCTTCAAGATAAGAAGGCAATAATGATTCACACACCTTATCTTTTTTACTTATCACAATATTCAATAATAAATAAAATAAATAAACGACAACACAGTTCGACGTAGAAGTTGGTGACTCAGGCATAACTTCGCTCACTTTTTTAATTTGGTAGAGTTTTAGTGGGTTATTTCAGTGTTGAACATACATTATTCGACATTATTTATTAAATTTCACAAACGAATTATATATACTTATGTACATTGTAGACAATTACAGGCATAACATCATGTCAGTGATAATACTGTTTGATACTTTCATTCAAGTATAAGAGAAAAAAATATTTCTTATTGATTTTGAATGTTACCAATCGAAAATTGCTTATGCAATTTGTTAATAAATCTAACAGATATATATAGAATTTTTTTATAACAATTGTCTTTACAAGTCAACATTTTTTCTCATTCAACGCACCCCTAAGTATTGAATCCATGTCACACTGTTCAAAGGTAAAAATGTTCGAGGAAGATAAAACAAACGTCGTGGTTTCTATTATACCTGTGCTATTTGAAAATTAAATTTCAAAATAAAAGTAAGGCAACTAAATAAATATACGTGATGAGTGAGTGCTCAAAATCCTTCTATTATCCCTGAATAGAAAAAATGTTGATACTAATTTTTTTTATACTTGCCAATGGAATTAAGAATTAAAGCTAAGGTGATGATGACCACAGTATAATGGATCTTCATTATTCCCAAATAGACGAAAAACTGATCAACGTCAAATTTTTAGAACAGCGACACTAATGAATATTCTGATCTTTCGTCTATGTACACTATTCTAAAATAGTTGTATCCCCCCCCCCCCCCCCCGCCATATATCATCAACAGCTTATTTGTGGAGCTTGATGACATCATAACTTATATTCTGTGTTAAATAATGTATTCAGAGTTGTCTAATTCCTCGCGCACTTGTATTATTATTTTATCTCGAGAAAATCAAATAATCAATTTTTAAAGTAAACTAAGAATAATCTATGAATTTTCTGATTATTTTGTTGTATGTTCGTTCTAAATGATTCTTCAAACGATGATATTTTAGGCTCATGTAGGAGGTAATGTGACCTAGAAAACTCACCTGAAAAAAATCAATTCCAAATGCTAGTGCAACAAATGATTACCGCGGGGGGAGGGGGCAATTTTTTCTCATGGAAGCTCACATTCATATTTGAGGCGGAAAGTCCCTGCGGATCATCAACACTTGTGATTAATATGTTAAATTTCTCAAATACTTCAAAATAGGACAATTATTCCAAAAGACATAGGAGTGATAATTTTTATAAAGTTGGAATAAATTATTAAGAACCATAACAAATGTATCTTATTAAAAAATATATTCTTATAAAAACGCTAAAAGAAGGCAAATACATTCCATTTCCTGACTAATGTCTTTAACATCTTTAAACATACCCTTGAAAACCCACGCAGTAAGATTCGTTTCTATAAAGATGGAACAATTGGGGGGATATTCGTCCATCTTATTCTTAGGGAAACGGGACCATTTTTGGAAATAATCGAACTGGTTGCCTCTCCGATTTGTTGAGGTGGTTACAAATCATATTTTTTTCGGGTATTGGAATAACTATTCCTTGCCTGAGAAAGGTATAGCCATTCAAACACCCCTTCTTGAACCCGCCCACGTAGTCAGATTCGCTTCTATAAATTATTACTGAATTTTATACAGCTGGAAGGATTCGGGGAATATTTATCCATCTTACCGTTCGGAAATGGAGAAAAATTCCCGAATAATCATTTTTATTAGCAATCTGATTTTTTGAGGTGGTCCTCAGACCATGGTTAGTCATTCTAACTCCCCACCCCTCCTCAACCCACCCACGCAGTGCAACTAATTTCTATACAGCTGGAAAAATTCGGTAAATTCGGTGAGGTTTCTCTTCTTATCCTTAGGAGAAAGAATAATTTCTGAGAATATTAAAAGTTATTGCCCCTCTGATTTTCTTACCTGACCCTCAGGCTATGGATTGTCATTGGAGCAGCCTTCAGAACCCACCCACGCAGTAAATCCAATTTCTCTAGGGCTGGAAAAATTTAACTAATATTTTCCTTTCTTACCCTTCGGTAAAATGACAATTTTTCAGAAAAATAGATGTTATTCCTCCTATTATTTTGAGTTTGTTTTCAGACTATGGACTGTCATTATAACACACCAAGTCAACCCACTCACATAGTAGAACTAAATTCTATGGAGCTGGAAAGATTCGGTGAATATTTTCCCTTCATATCCAAAAAAGATGAGAATTTTTTGGAAACATTAAATTTATTGCTTCTCTGATTTTTGGAGATAGTTCTTAGGCTATGGATTGTCATTGTAGCATCTGCAATTTTCCTTATTAGATTATTATTGGACGACGTTTAGCTTTTTTCTAATCGCGAAAACTGTTAGGGCATTTTTTTCTAGAAGCATAGGACAATAAGTAAATAGTGATTTTAAAACTGGACGCGTAGCATAAAGTAACAATTTCTGTGATTGTTGCTAACAATTCCTGTAAAAAAATATCTCAATCTGCCGTTTCTTTACAGAAATTTTTTTTTTTTCTTTACATTATTTTTGGGATGACATTTTTTGTTATAAATAGCCAACAGTATTCTTTAAAAAATTTGTCACATTATTGTTAAAAACATTTTCATAGATTAAACTCAGATTTATCAACAGCGAAATCGGTATAAATAATGCATTAAAAGACCGCAAATATAGCAAATGGCAGTTTGATCTAATAATTTGTTTATCACAATTAAAGAAATTGGAGAATTTTAATCTCTAATAAAAATTTCCTTTTCTGAAGATTATATACCTTCAAATTCTATTTGTATTTGGGAAAATATCTAGTGGCGCCATCTATGATTGAATTAAAGAAAATAATTTTCAATCGATAGATTGGAAAGACTGAGCAAGGAGATGTCGCTCTCTGGCGACATTTTTCAGAAACTTTTTCCGCAAACTCGATGGAAATCTTACTTAACTTATGTAGAATAATATTGATATTCATAATAAAATATATGGAAAATTTACAATTTTAAGTGGAAAATGTATTTTCGAAATAATTTAATAAATTGTATTCAAATTAAATTTGGAATAAAGGTTAACATAAACTTTTCACTATGATCAATTGATGGTCACCTGTATGGTAAAAAAGATTGCAATAAATTATTCAAAATTTGTTATCTATCGGTGATAAATTTGCATCAATAGCTAATATTTATTCATTATTTATAAATTTTTTAATATTCAATATTTAATATATATTATTTATTTATTTTAGTACAAAATTGTTTCGAATATAGAAAATATTAATTTTTTATGATATTCAGATGTTTCAAGAAATTGTTTAAACAATTTAGTATTATTTATAACAATATTATCTTAGAATAATGCTAGAAATTTGCTTTTTTCTGGTATTGCCAACCTTTTCTTTAACTTTGCACTCAGAGTGAGGTGAAAATAAATCAAGGTTAACAACAATAATTTTTTAAAAACAATTTATTATTAATTATAACAATATTCTCTTAAAATATTGCTAAAAAGTTGTTTTTTTCTGATATTCCCAAACTTTATTTTTACTTTCACTTATAGTAAGGTGATAATTCACCAAGTTTGGAAACATTGATTGTTTAAACCATTTATTATTATTCACAAGAATCTTGAGTAAAGCTGGAAAGTTGCAGTTTATTCTGAACTTCTGACATTTTCGTCGCGACCTCGATGGAAATCCTGCTTACCATATTAAATATAATAACAGTATTATTAATAAAACATCAAAAATTGAACATTTGAGGTTGAAAATATCGATTTCATGGAATGCGGTTAATTTTGTTTAAATTAAATTTAAAGCAAAGTTCACCATAGACTTTTCACTATAATCAACTGATTGTCATTTGTTTTGTTGAGAGATTACAGTAAATTTTTTTAAATTATTATCCATCGGTGATAAATCTCCATGAATAGTTAATACTTATCACCTCAATATTGTTATTTCCATGCGCAGAAGATTTAAGTATAAAATAATATAAAACTTCAATAAAATAAAAATAAAATACATTTTCGTATTCAGAAGAGAGTTTGAAAATAGTATTAAATAACGTATTAAAATTAATAAATAATTATTAATAAATAACTTATTATAATTATAAAAACTATATCTTTTTTAATTAGTTGGAAAGTAACTGATTAAATATCCATAAAAAAGAGTACTGAGAAAAGCGAAAAGAGGAGAGTAGAAAGAGGAACGAGAACATTGGAAAAGGGAAAGAGGGAAGAGGAAAGGGGAAAAAGGGAAGAGCAAAGAGAAAATGGAAAGGGGAAAGGGAAAAGAGGAAAGGGCAAAGCGGAAAGAAGAAAGAGGAAAGAGGGATGGGAAAGGGGTAGGGGAAAGGGAAAATAGGAAATAGTAAAGGGAAAGGGGAAAGAGGAAATAGAAATGGAAGAAGGTGAGGGGGGAAGAGGAAAGGGGAATGTGAAAGGGGTAGGGGAAAGGAAAAATAGGAAATAGTCAAGGGAAAGGGAAAGGGGAAAGAGGAAATAACAAAGGGAAAAGGTGAAGGGGGAAGAGGAAAAGGGGATGCGGAAAAGGGGAAGAGGGGAAGAGGAAAGGGGAAAGGGAAAATAGGAAATAATGAAGGGAAAGGGGGAAGACAAAATAGAAAAGGGAAAAGGTGAGGGGGGAAGAGGAAAG
>CAKNYM010051570.1:251424-262992 GCA_932195095.1 Andricus curvator | reverse complement strand
GATTCATTAGATCAAACGTCTTTTGCTAAATAAGTTTTAAATTATTTAATTTGAATAATGCGGAAATGAACAATCTTCTGAATTTAGAATTCGCCGCCATCTTGAATTTTTTTTAAATGTTGTACTTCTCTGATAATCAGATGATACTTCAGGTGAAATTTCTTTTGCTAGCAAAGTTCTAAATTATTTAATTAAAAACTGCAGAAATGAGAATTTTTTTTTAATTTTGAATTCGCCGCCATCTTGGATTTTTTCAAAATTTCAGACTTTTGGAAACATCAAATATTTTTTAAAGCCACACTTTTTTTATAGCAAATTGGAAAATATTTCATTGGCTCTCAGTCAAAAAATAATTTTCTTCAATTCAAAGTAAAATAATCATTGATTCTCAATCAAAAAAAAGTTTCTTTGATTGAAAGAAAAATATTAATTTGCTCTTAGTCAAAAAAAGTTACATTGATTCAAAGAAAATTATTCATCAGCTCTCAGAAAAAAATGTTATTTGATTCAAAGAAAATTTCTTTAACTGAATCAAAAATATTCCTTGGCTCTCAGTCAGAAAAAGTTTCTTTGATTTGGACAAAATTTCTTTGAATCAGACCAGATTTTCTTGACTCAAAGGAAAATATTCGTTGGATCTCAGTCAGAAAAAGTTCCTCTGATTCAGAGAAAATTTCTTTGGATCAAACAAAATTCCCTTGACTCAATGAAAAAGATTCATTAGCTCCCAGTCAAAAAATTATATTGATTCAAAGAAAAGTATTCATTGGCTCTCAGTAAAAAAAAAAGTTTCTTTGAATCAATGAAAAATATTCATTGGCTCTCAGACAAAAAAAAGTTTGTTTGATTCAAAGAAAATTTCTTTAGCTAAAAGAAAAATATTCATTGGCTCTCATTCAGAAAAAAATTCTTTGATTGAAAGAAAATTTCTATAGCTCAAAGGAAAATATTCGTTGGCTCTCATTCAGAAAAAGTTTCTTTTATTCAGAGAAAAATTCTTTGAATCAAACAAAATTCTCTTGACTCAATGAAAAATATTCGTTGGCTCTCAGTCAAAAAAATTATATTGATTCAAAGAAAAGTATGCATCAGCTCTCAGAAAAAAAGTGTATTTGATTCAAAGAAAATTTCTTTAACTGAATCAAAAATATTCATTGGCTCTCAGTCAGAAAAAGTTTCTTTGATTTAGAAAAAATTTCTTAGAATCAGACCAGATTTTCTTCACTCAATAAAAAAAATTTATTGGCTCTCAGTTAAAAAAAGTTTTATTGAATCAAAGAAAATTTATTCAACTCGAAGAAAAATATTCGTTGGACCTCAGTCAGAAAAATTTTCTTTGATTCAGAGAAAAATTCTTTGAATCGAACAAAATTCCCTTGACTAAATGAAAAATATTCATTAGCTCCCAGTCAAAAAATTATATTGATTCAAAGAAAAGTATTCATTGGCTCTCAGTAAAAAAAAAGTTTCTTTGAATCAAGGAAAAATATTCATTGGCTCTCAGACAAAATAAATTTGTTTTATTCAAAGAAAATTTCATTAGATAAAAGAAAAATATTCATTGGCTCTCATTCAGAAAAAAATTCTTTGATTCAAAGAAAGTTTCTATAGCCCAAAGAAAAATATTCGTTGGCTCTCATTCGGAAAAAGCTTCTTTGATCCAGAGAAAATTTCTTTGAATCAAAGAAAATTCTTTTGACTCAATAAAAAATATTCGTTGGCTCTCAGTCAAAAAAAAATTCTTTGAATCAATAAAAAATATTAATTGGGTCTCAGACAAAAAAGTTTCTTTGATTCAAAGAAAAGTTCAAAATATTCATTGGCTCTTATTCAGAAAAAGTTTCTTTGATTCAGAGAAAATTTCTTTGACTTAAACAAAATTTCTTTGAATCAATGAAAAATATTTACTGGCTCTCTGTCAAAAAAGAATCTTCCTTAATTCAAAGAAAAGTATTCATTCGCTTTCATTAAAAAAAAGTTTTTCTTAATCAATGTAAAATATTCATTGGTTCTCGATCGAAAAAAGTGTTCTTTAATTCAAAGGAAAATATTAATTTGCTCTCAGACAAAAAAGTTACCTTGATTCAAAAAAAAAGTATTCATTTGCCCTCGGTAAAAAAAAAAGTTTTTTAAAATCAATGAAAAATATTGATTGGTTCTCGTTCAAAAAAGTTTCTTGGATTTGAAGAAAATTGCTTTAACTCATAGAAAAATTTTTATTGACTCTCATTCAGAAAAAGTTTCTCTGATTTAGAGAAAATTTCTTTGATTCAAATAAAATTTCCTTGAATCAAATAAAAACATTTTTCGGCTCTCTGTCAAAAAAATTGTTCTTCAATTCAAAGGAATATATTAATTTGCTCTGAGTCAACAAAAGTTACCTTGATTTAAAAAAAAAAGTATTTATTTGCTCTCAGTTAGAAAAAAGTTTCTTTGAGTCAATGAAAAATATTTATCAGCTCTCCGTCAAAATTTTTTTGATTCAAAGAAAATTTCTCTAACGCAAAAAAAAATATTTATTGCCTCTCACTCAGGAAAAGTTTCTTTGATTCAGAACAAAATTTTTTAATCAAATAAAAATTTCTTGAATCAATGAAAAATATTAATTGGTTTTCGGTTTAAAAAATGTTTTTTGATTCCAAGGAAAATATTGAATGTCTCTCACTCAAAAAAAAAATATTACATTTATTCAGAGAAAACTCTGAGTGAAAAAAAAACTTTCTTTAAATCAATGAAAAATATTCATTGGCTTTCAGTCAAAAAAAAATTTGCTTTGAAAAAAAGTTTGTTTCTTTTCTTTTTGTAATTTATAATTTTATTATAATATTATTCATTATTTTTATTTTTACTAATTAATTATAAATTCATTAAGTAAATTAATAATTATTAAATAAAAAATTATTCTTGGAACAATACTGGTTTTAAAAAAAGACTAGTTTTTTTCTGTAAACCATTTTAGATGACCTACACTTATATTACTTTTCACTAAAAAAACCTTTAACATTTTTTATTTCTTTATAATGAGCTAGCCTTCTAAAGCAACTAGTGCGAACTTCCGATCTACTCGTATTAAAATATCTATTTCTGGAACTCAATGGATTTCATGCCTCAGAGCATTGCAAAGGATTCAAAACTGAGGAAGGACGAAGGAAAATCTAGATTTTTAAAAATTTTTATTTTAATTTTTTTCATTGAAAAAAAAAACATTTTTCTTTAAATTAAATTAAATTTGTTTTACACAAATTTGTTTGTATTAATATTATTGTAGTTTATTATTAGAATAATATTTAGTAAGAAGAAATTGTCAGAAATTAAAATTTTTGTTAAAACAGTTGTTATAAACAATGTTTTAAATAAATGTGCAATTTGGCAAATTTTCTTAATCAGACTTTTTTTCTAAAATTTGTTTAAAATTGTTCGTCTCTGAGAGAAAAAAATGTTATTACGTATTATTGTTTCTCTTAGATCACCAGTGATTTAAAATAATGTAAATATGGTTAAAGTGGTTATTTTTATAAACAAATTTTAATCTTTTTTAATATAACTTTTTGAAAACATTTTTATTCGGACATTTCAAGAAATGCATTATTAATTTACCATTCTTATTATTAATATCAAATTCGATAAACAAATGCCCATCTTGCCCTTTGTCTCGAAGATAAAAAATTTTTCACGAAATATTGTTGGTCTCAGATCGCAAGTGCTAACAAATAATTTAAATATGTCAAAAGTTGAAATTTTAATTGTTTTAAACAAATTTATAGACAAATATTCAACTTTAACATTTTAGAATAATTTCAAACTGTCTTTTTACGTAACTTTATAAAAATATGTTTATTCTGATATTTCAAGAATTATGTTGATAGATAATTAACAATTGTTATTATTAATAATATTTTTTATAAATAAATAACCATCTTGGCCTTTCTCTCTAAGAAAAAGTATTTTTTCACAAAATATCGTTAGTCTCAAATCACCAGTAATTAAAAATAATGTAAATATTACAATAATTAAAATTATGATAATTTTTAACAAATTTGATAAACAAATGCTCATCTTGGCCCTTTTTTTAATGAAATAGAATATTCTATCTGAAAATATTGTTTCTCAGATCCCAAGTAATTCTAAATAATTTAAATATGCCGATAATTAAAATTTTGATAGTTTGAAACAATTTAATAAATGCACATTTCGGCTTTTGTCTCAGAGAAAAAATATTTTTTTACGAAATATTGGTGGTATCAGGTTATCAATAATAATAAATAATGGAAATAAGCCAATCATCACAATTGTGATTGCTGTAAAGAATTTCATTTTATTTTTTATTTGTTTATTTATTTTCAATTGCTTTTACTAGATAATCATTTTCATAATATTGGAAACAAAATTTAGTAAAAATAAAAAATAAACGCAGTTGAGAAAAATCACCAAACTGAAAATTAGCTTAAACAATTGTTTATAACAATTGTTTATAACAATTATAAGAAAATTAATTAGTAGTTTGCGACAATTTTTCGTATATAAATATAATTCTAATAATAAATTAACAATATTTGTACAAAACAATTTCTTTTGAATGAAACCAATATACTGATGTATTTGTGAAAATAAATTGTTTAGAACAATTAAATAATAACTTGTGTACAATTTTTATATTTTTAAAGTCAATTTAATCAATTTCATTTAATTTAAAATTAATTCGGATGAAAAGTTGGTTTATATACGTAATTTTTTCAGAGATAAAAATCTACTCACGAAATTCAATATTACTGCAATAATTGTTTCCAGGAAAAATCAAGCGAGGGGATGAAAAACATATAAAAAATAAATAAAAAAATTGGACGTGTTCGCACTAGTCTTTTTGACCCAGAAATGTCAGATCCAGACTACCTCTGTCTGACAAACGAATTCGATTTGGGAAAAGCTTGAAATAATTTCCAACATTTTTATTCAAGTTATTTGTTGTTTTTTTTTCAATTATTCATTCAATATTCAAGAACAGTCTTCACAAATTTTCACACGGTAACAAATTTTCAAAATGTTTCCTTTTTTTTATCATTATAAGCTATTTTTTACTGACAAATGGACAGTTTGAATTTTTTTCAATGAACAGGCTAATCAATTTTCCTTATAGAATAAACTGAAAATTTTATTATCAGTGGCTCTTTGCAATTAAAATTTTCAAATTAAGAATAATTGACAGTTATTAGAACAATTTTCATAATAAATTTCACTTCTTGACTTTTTTCAATAAATAGGCATAATTTTAGTTGCGGAATGAACTAGAAATTTTTAATTCCTAATGGCTTTTTTCTATATCATATTTTATTTTCATGATTTTTTTGTTTTGTTAATTGTTTCAACATTTGCTATAAGCTAAAAATTTTTCAATAAAATTTTTAAAAATATTTAACATCTGTTTTCAATTCGTAAAGTATCAAAATAAAGCATTGGGAAAATATTTTTAGTTGATTCCGAATTTGTTTATGAAAATTTTTTAAACAACTGCCAATTCGCTATTTTCAATTAATTGTAATCTATTATTATAATTCGTCTCACATTTTATACCAAAAAAATTGATTTCAATGAACTAAGATTCCAAATCCCGAAAAGACTTTTGTTAATTATATTGTTTATAACATTTTTTTGAACTATTAATGACTACTGATTCATGTGGTGAAGAAAATGTGTTTTCATACTGTACCTGTTTCTTTTTTTTTCTTTAAATATTGATGAATGTTCATGTAATAAAAAAATTTTGAAAATTTTCAATTAATTTTAATATAATTAGTTTTGAAATTTTATCATTAAAGAAATAAAATTATCATCGAAGAAAAATTTGAATTTCTATATTTAAAAATATATGGAAACAATTCAATAAGATAATTTAGTATAACAAAAATAAACATAAATTTAAATATTAATATTAATAAATCATATTTATTCAAATTTTTGTAAAATGAAATTTTGATTTCATTAATAATAAAATCTAAAAATGTATTCATTCGCAAAATATAATTTAAGAAAGACGTCAGTTAGGATCATAATTAAAGAGAAGAGAAGTCTCAAAGGAAATAAATTGCATACTAATGAGCACTTTTAATCAAAATGTTTTATTTTGGTAAGAAATATGAACATAAAATGTTTACTTGATAAAAAAGGGATTATGACAAGACTGGATTAAAATGAGAGTAATCAGATGATCGTCGACGATTTATTTAATTCACGATTTTCTTTTCTTGTCCAAATGCCGTGAGTATTTCCATTACATTGGTCGTACATGACTAGAAGAAATTAATTCTGTTCGCAGATTTCCATTTTTTTTGGGTTTAATTACGAAAGCCCGCTCGGCTACAATTAGTAATATCTTATTCGTACGTGCGCATAATATTTTTGGGGGACTCCTTATGAATTATGAAAAATTACACAAACTTGCCCCAACAACACGCAATATTGCTGCAATATTTGAATGTCCTCTCCCAATCAACTTTTTCAAATTTTATGTGCAAAGTTGCAAAGTTTATATGCAAATTTGCAGTGCAAGTTTGCAAATTTGTTGCGGACAGTTTCTGCGCAAAATTGCAAAGTTGATATGCAAATTTGCTGTACAAGATTGCAAATTTGTTATGGTAATTTGATGTGCAAGGTTGCAAAGTTGACGTGCAAATTTCCAGTGCAAGTTTGCAAATTTGTTGCGGACAGTTTCTGCGCAAGGTTGCAAAGTTGATATGCAAATTTGCTATGCAAGATTGAAAATTTGTTATGAATATTTGATGTGCAAGGTTGCAAAGTTGATATGCAAATTTGCAGTGCAAGTTTGCAAAGTTTTTGTGGACAGTTTCTGCGCAAGGTTGCAAAGTTGATATGCGAATTTGCTTTGAACATTGATTCTCGCTTTGTAATGTTGCTTGGGAAAGGACATTCATATATTACAGCAAACTTGCTATGGTACTACAGGGCAGAGTTGCAACAACGTTGCTGCAATATATGAATGTTCTCTCCTAATCAACATTGCTAAGTTTCTATGCAAGGTTGCAAAGATAATTTGCAAATTTGATTTTTATTGTTGCTTTGCAAATTTGCTTTGCAATGATGTTTTGCAGTGTTGCTTTGCAATAATGCTTTGCAATGTTGCTTTGCAATAAGATATCCATATAATGCAGAAAATTTTCTGGAATATATGTTATCTCCTAATCAACTTTGCAAAGTTGCCGTGAAAGGTTGCAAAGTTGATATGCAAATTTGCTTTGCAAGGTTGCAAATTAATATCCAAATTTGATTTCTTAGATTCCAAAGATAATTTTCAAAGTTTTTCATTGTTGCTTTGCAATGTTTCTTTTATTGTTGCTTTGCAATATTTGTTTGGAATAAGACATTTATATAATGAAGCAAGCTTGCAGCAATATATGTCATCTCCCAATAAACTTTGCCAAGTTGGTGTGCAAGGTTGCAAAGTTGATATGCAAATTTGCTTTGCAAGGTTGGAAAGTTGCTTGGGAAAGGAAATTTTATATTAGAGCAAACTTGCTGCAATATTACATTGCAATTTTTGACATTTTGGAATGCAACATTGCAGCAATAATTCTGGAATATTGCATGCTGTTCGGGGGTCCAATAGGGTGGCTCTTGAAAATTGAAAATTCTATTTTTCAAGACAACACTTGTCGAATTTTTATTTTTATTTTTATTTAATTCCTGCTGCATAGAGGAATTCTTTTATAATCAAAAATTACTTTTCTGGATTCGGCGGGATTAACATCGATTTTTGAAAAAATTAAAATCTTTTTACCTAGAACCTATGAAGCTTAAATTACAATAGCAAGCCATAATTGTATTTTTTGACTATGTGAGTTTTTTTTTACTCTAAAAAAAATATTTGACTGGGACCGTTTTTGAAAATTAAACTTTTAATTTTTTAGCGCCACCCTAATTTCTATATAAATGATTTTCTACGAAATTTTTTTCTCTTTTCGTCAACATTATTCTTAAATGTACATTTAAATTCTTCTTCTTTCCTAGAAACATCTCAGCATCCTCTTAAAAAATTGGCAGATTGTTGAAAAACATTTTTATTATTTTTTATTAAGTAACAAAAATGTAGAAAAAATTTTGACTTTTGAAGAGTAATTTTTTTTGAAAATACTTAAATTCATTTTGAGATCAACTATCTCAAAAAATTTTCCAGCAACAAAGCAGCTGTTCGAAAATGTATTTAATTTGTTATAAACAAATTAATGTATGGAAATGGTTTCTTCAGGATTGGCTGCGATTCTTTACTTGACTCGCAATAAATTTAAACAATTCATAGACAGTAAGTTTTTTTAAAATTAATTTAATGAATGTTCTTGAATAATTTGTTATTTTATAAACAAATTTGATAAACGATCATCCACAAAAGGCATTTGTGATGCAATAAATAAAGTTTTTCCAACAGAGTTAACCCAAAATTATCTGACAATGACACCTAGTTATCATACCAGTTAGTGAGTAAAAAAAATCAATTATTGTTTAAATAAATTTAATTAACAAATGCACTTTTGGGTTATTTCTTGACGTAAAAACTTGGTTCTTGGAACGTTTTTGAATGTAAATAATTTCTAAAATTGGTAGGACCTTTCAATGACAGTCATTAATTATGATTGATTGATTGTTTATAACAATCTTTTTAACAAATGTTTATTATGTTTCTAATTTATTAACATAAAATTACACTTTTCAGCGAGGAATTAAGAGATAATTATTTAGCCAAGGCTCCTTGATATCAGTTGATAACAAATGATTATTTTTTAAACAAAATCAATTAACAAACGAAGTATTTGACTATTTTGTAACATTCAAACTGCTTTGAATCAATATAGAAATGATATTTTTAGTAAAACATTTTCAGAAATTAGCAAGAATCATTGCTATAAACAAATTATGATACATTTTTTTCTTTTTTTTTCTTGTGAGCTTTTTCAACAGAAATAAAAATTTCTTAAACATTTTATATTTAATAACTATAATGAATTTTTTAGAACCATAATTATGAAATATTTATTCATTTATGAAATAATATTCATAAATAATATTTATTTATGAAAATTTAATCTGCTATATTTTAACAAATATGCAAAAACCTCAACAATTTTTTTATAACACTTGTTAGTAACATAAACAATTATTTAGCAACTTTTATTAACTCAATATAGCAACTATTTTTTCATAAATTGTTTAAATTGAGTGTGAATCAAGTGAAGCGCTTTCAATTCCACAAAACCATTTTCTTGCACTTATTTGTTTATAAAAAATGCAATAAATTTTTAAACAATCTGCCTCGCAACTAGAAAACTTTTTTGGATAGTCGATTCACTGATTATAGGTATCTTTGAATGAATCAAACTATTTTTCAAAAAACCGTACTTTCGAAAAGTAAATTTTTTTTGGTTTTTTGTTTTTTAAATAAAAAAATAATAAAAATGCAAGAAAGATGCTGGAATGGTGAGATAAATTTCGAAAAATCTCAGCTTTTTTGACATTGTCTGAAATACATTTACGCATTCGTAACCGATATTCAAAACTCATTTGATTGTTGATACGCAGGCTAATTGGCTATGATTTCCGGCCCAGAAAAACGGCCCTCGACCAATGGATTATTGCGCTGCTATTTTATTTACAATCTATTTACAAATTCATCGTTTTACGACCTTTACGACGGATCTCCTCTCCAACCGAAAAAGAGAGACTCGTACAAAATTACAAATCGAGAAATTCGCTCAAATTCGATTTTTTTCCTATATAACAATATAACAATACAATAATGGCATTTTTATTCCGTACTCGTATGCTCTATGTACAAAAGAAATACGAAAAAATATATTATCAATATAAATATATTTTTTATTTACTTATATATATTTACAAACTCTCGCTATTACTAGTTATCTAATTAAATCGCGATAATTAGCGGATACGTATTCACCGAAAAGAATATATAAATAAAGAAACTAAAATTAATGCGTAGGGACCAAGGGAGCCGTATCAATTTTATTACAATATTTAAAAGCAAATTTCCAGTGCAACTTTGCAGATCAAACTTACAGAGCAACTTTGCACATCAAAGTTGCAGAGCAATTTTGCACAGTAAATCTCCAGAGAAATTTTGCAGATCAAACTTTCAGAGCAACATTGCACATCAAATTTGCAGAGCAATTTTGCACAGCTAATTTACAGAGCAACTTTGCAGCTCAATTTTACAGAGGGACTCTGCACATGAAATTTGCAGATAAATTTTTCACAGAAAATTTGCAGAGCAACTTTGCAGAGGAAATTTGCAGATCAACTTTGTACAACGGATTTTGAGAGCAACTTTGCACAGAAAATGTGCAATATCGTGTGTTAGAGATTCAGCGACGGAAATGGAATCGACTCCCTCGGCCAAAGTTGTGGGAAGAGATCCGGCGTTCAGTAATAAATGTCCATTCACAAATCGACATTTTTGCATCGTTTTTCAGTGCCATTAAAAAAAAGATCCGGTAACGCGAAACAACAATAATTCATTACTACACACTAGAGTGGTCCTTATTTACTTTTTTTTTTATTTTTTTTTTTTTAACTTTGATCGGCCGCCATCTTTGATTTTTTTTTCAATTTTGTACTTCTGGTATCATCGGATGATTTATTGAGTCAAAATTCGTCTTCTAGGAAAGTTTTAAATTATTACTTCTGCGATAATATTGGATTTACTTTTATTTAAAAATTTTGTGATCATTGGATGATTCCTCAAGCTAAAATTCCTTTTTTAGCAAATTTAAAGATATTTCATTGAAACCTGCAGGAATGGGCCATTTCTGGAATTTGCTAATTGGTCGCCATCTTGGATTTTTTTTTCAATTGTGAACTTCTGGGAGCATTGGATGATTTCTCAAGTCAAAATGCCTTTTTTTGTCAAGTTTAAAAATACTTATTTGAAACCTGCAGAAATGGGCTATTTCTGGAATTTTTAATTGACCGCCATCTTGGATTTTTTTAATTTTGAAAATTTAGGTTCATTGGATGATTCCTTAAGTCTAATTTTTTTAGCAATGTTTTAAAATATTTAATTGATACCTGCAGAAATGGGCTATTTCTGGAATTTTGAATTGGCCGCCATATTGGATTTTTTAAATTTTGAACTTTTCGGATCATTAGATTATTCCTGGAGTCAAAATTCTATTTTTAGAGTGGTTTAAAAATATTTTATTGAAACCTGCAGAAATGAGCCATTTCTGGATCATTTCATTGGCCGCCAAGTTGGATTTTTTGCTCAATTTTGAACTTTTGGAGTCGTTGAATTATTCCTCAAGTCAAAATTCTATTCGAAGCAAATTTTAAAAATGTTAATCAAAACCTGCAGAAATGAGCCATTTCTGGATTTTGTAATTGGCCGCCATCTTGGATTTTTTCACAATTTTGAACTTCTGCAATCATTGGATGATTCCTGAAGTTAACATTCTTTTTTTTCGCAATGTTTTACAATATTGAAGTAAAACCTGCAGAAATGAGCTATTTCTGAATCTTTTAATTGGCCGCCATGTTGGATTGTTTCAC
>CAKNYM010051570.1:235074-247398 GCA_932195095.1 Andricus curvator | reverse complement strand
GAATTCTACAGAATTCAAGGAATTCAACTGAATTTAAGGAATTTAGTAGAATTGAAGAAATGCAACAGAATTCAAGGAATTCAGTAGATTATAAGAAATTCAACAGATTTCAAGGAATTCAACAGAATGCAAGGAATTCAACAGAATTCAAGGACTTCAACAGAATTTAAGGAATTCCACAGAAGTCAAAGAATTCCACAGAATTCGTGAAATTCAACAGAATTCAAGGAATTATACAGAATTCAAGGAATTCTACAGAAGTCAAGGAATTCAAGGAATTCTACATAATTCATGAAATTCCACAGAAGTCAAGGAATTCTACAGAATCAAAGAAACTTAACAGAATTCAGCAGAATTCAAGGAATTTAACAGAAATCAAGGAATTCTACAGAATTGAAAAAATTCCATAGAATTCAAGAAATTCAACAGAATTAATGAAATTCAACCGAAAATCAAAGAATTCTACATAATTCAAGTAAGTCAACTGAATTTAAGGAATTTAGTAGAATTCAAGAAATGCAACAAAATTCAGCAGAGTATAAGAAATTCAACAGATTTCAAGGAATTCAACAGAATTGAGAGAATTTTCCAGAATTCAAAGAATTCAAGGAATTCTACAGAATTCAAGGAATTCTGCAGAAATAAAAGAATTCTACAGAAATAAAAGAATTCTACAGAATTCAAGGAATTCAACTGAATTTAAGGAATTTAGTAGAATTGAAGAAATGCAACAGAATTCAAGGAATTCAGTAGATTATAAGAAATTCAACAGATTTCAAGGAATTCAACAGAATGCAAGGAATTCAACAGAATTCAAGGACTTCAACAGAATTTAAGGAATTCCACAGAAGTCAAGGAATTCCACAGAATTCGTGAAATTCAACAGAATTCAAGGAATTATACAGAATTCAAGGAATTATACAGAATTCAAGGAATTCTACAGAATTCAAAGAATTCTACAGAATTCAAGGAATTCTACAGAATTCAAGATATTCTACAGAATTCAAGGAATTCTACAGAATTCAAGGAATTCTACAGAAGTCAAGGAATTCAAGGAATTCTACATAATTCATGAAATTCCACAGAAGTCAAGGAATTCTACAGAATCAAAGAAACTTAACAGAATTCAGCAGAATTCAAGGAATTTAACAGAAATCAAGGAATTCTACAGAATTGAAGAAATTCCATAGAATTCAAGAAATTCAACAGAATTAATGAAATTCAACAGAATTAATGAAATTCAACCGGAAATCAAAGCATTCTACATAATTCAAGTAAGTCAACTGAATTTAAGGAATTTAGTAGAATTCTAGAAATGCAACAAAATTCAGCAGAGTATAAGAAATTCAACAGATTTCAAGGAATTCAACAGAATTGAGAGAATTTTCCAGAATTCAAAGAATTCAAGGAATTCTACAGAATTCAAGGAATTCTATAGAATTCAAGGAATTCCTCAGAATTAAAAAAACTTAACAGAATTCAGCAGAATTCAAGGAATTAACAGAAATCAAGGAATTCTACAGAATTTAAGAAATTCCACAGAATTCAATTATTTCAACAGAACTCAAGGAATTCAACAGAATTCAAGGAATTCAAAGAATTTATTAGAATTCAAGGAATTTATTAGAATTCAAGAAATGCAACAGAATTCAGCAGAGTATAAGAAATTCAACAGATTTCAAGGAATTCAACAGAATTCAAGGACTTCAACAGAATTCAGGGAATTCAAAGAATTCTACAGAATTCAAGAAATTGAACAGAATTCAAGAAATTCAACGCAATTCAAGAAATTCAACAGAATTCAAGGAATTCTACAGAATTAAAAAAACTTAACAGGATTCAGCAGAATTCAAGGAATTTTACAAAAATCAAGGAATTCAAGAAATTCCACAGAATTCAAGAAATTCAACAGAATTCAACGAATTCAAGAGAATGTAAGAAATTCAACAGAATTTAAAGAATGCTACAGAATTTACGGGATTATATAAATTCGGAAAGATTAAGTGATTCAGAGAAATCGCAGAATTCTAAAGATTTAAGATATTTCGAATATTCGAGGTATTAAAAAAAAATCAGAAAATTGAAAGATTTCAGGGAATTCGGCGAATTTCAGGGATTTCACAGTATTTTGGGATATTAAGGAATTTAGGAACTTGAAGAAATACAGGAAATTCAAGGAATTGAAACAGTACAGAGCATTTTAGGAATTAGGAAAATTGAAGTAATTTAAGATTTTTAAGGAATTCAATCAATTTAGGAAATTCGCAGAATTTAGGAAATCAAAAATTCAGGTAGATAAGGAATTCAGAAAATTAAAGGAATTCAAAGAATTTGAGGACATTAGGAAATTCAGATAATTTGCGTAATTCAGGAATTCAAGGAATTCGGAAAATTTAGAAAATGTAGGGAATTCAAGAAATTGAAGGAAATTTAGGAATTCATGGAATTTAATAAATTTAAAGAATTTAGAGAATTAAATGAATTCATAGAATTGAAAGGAATTCAAGAGAATTCAAAATATTCAAATATAATTCTTAATAATATACTCCGAGAGGTTCTTTTAACATGGATGTATCGATACGAGAAATTATAAAAAAAGTATTTGGTAAAAAATTATTCAACAAATATTCTAAAATCCTTTCTGAGAAGAAATTAATTTTAGCGTGAAATCAATCAAGGAGTTCTCAGATTTTGAGAATTCAAGGAATTCTGAAAATTAACGGAATTCTAAGAATTCAAACAATTTTGAGAATTCAGAGAATTTTAACAATTTTTAAAATTCACGGATTTCTGATAATTTTAGGGACTCCACAGAACTCAAATAATTCAAGGAATTTCAGTTTTGGCATGGAGGTATCGATATAAAAAAGTATAGAAAAAAATATGAAAAAATTTGGTAAAAAATGATGAAATCAAAATATTAAAATTTTTCCCAAGAAGAACTTGAATGATTCATCCACAAAGCCAGGACCATTGAGCATTACGAGTAATTTTCTCGAAACAGGGTTTCATTTGAAATGAATGAAAAAATTGAAAATATTGAAAAGATTAAAAGGATTGAAAAGGGCTAAATGAAAAAAAAAGGTTTCATTAATTTGAGCCCATCACCCTGTTTCGATGAAGAGAGAGCAAAACCCCAGCTCCTTTTTTTCGCGAAACGCGTCCTTGCTTAATTGGCTAATTATTATTTATTATTTATTATAATTTATAAAGCTACGATTATTTATAAGCTAATGCGCAAAACATCGCGAATATTTATTTTGGCAAAACTTCTTCTTCTTCTTCTTTTTCTTCTTCTTCGTTTCACATATTATAGCGTAGGTTCTTTTTCTTTTAGGTTCTAGGATTTGGATTCGATTGGGATTTTTCTTAAAATCTAAATTTGGTTTCTTCTCATAGACTGCTCCCGTATTCGCTCGATCTTCGACGGTCGATATTCTTAAGATAAGTCTCGGAGTATATGCTCTTCGTTCGCTCATCGTACCTGTGAAATTCAACACATTTTTTTTATTTTATACTCGAGTCTATTTTTAGTAAGCAGTTAAAAAAATTTTAATTAAATGTATTCAGAAAAAAGATCTTTTCCTTTCGCTCCGCTGGGATCCGAACGCCAGGTCAACTGATTGCCGGTCAGGTGCTCTGACCACTAAGCTACTAGAGAGATCGGAAGAAGAATCCTTTTTCTGAAACACGCTTTATTTTGCAAGATGTTATTTTTTAATACAAGTCCATTTTTACTAGTAATCTATATTATCATTGGAGATGGTAAAGATCAGTCAGAATAGAAATCTTTTCACATACTATGAAAATTGAAATCTACAGTATCGATCAAAGTTATCTCCTCTAATACAGAAAATCTTTAACGTCTTCTCAGACTAGATGGAGCTATAAATTAAAATTTTGTTTAAAAATTAAATCTATTCAGAAAAAAGATCTTCTCCTTTCGCTCCGCTGGGATTCGAACGCCAGACCAACTGATTGCCGATCAGGTGCTCGAACCACTAAATTACAAGAGAGATCGGAAGAAGAATCCTTTTTCTGAAACAAGCTTTATTTTGGAAGATGTTATTTTGTAATACAAGTGCATTTTTACTAGTAATCTGTATTATCATCGGAGATGGTGAAGATCAATCAGAAGAGAAATCTTTTCACACACTGTGAAAATGGAAATCTACAATATCGATCAAAGTTATCTCCTCTAATAAGGAAAATCTCTAACGTCTTCTCAGAAAAAATCTTTCAGTCTTTCAGAAAAAGGATTCTCCTTCCGATCTCTCTAGTAGCTTAGTGGTTAGAGCACCTGACCGGCAATCAGTTAACCTGGCGTTCGAATCCCAGCGGTGCGAAAGAAGGAGATCTTTTTTCTGAATACGTTTAATTTAAAAAATGTTTCAATCAAAATAGGTCATTTAACAATCAATAATTTTTTCTTTATTTTAATACAACTACGAAACCATTTTTGGATTAGGCTTGAAAACTATGTACATAAGGGTGGTTCCGAAATTATTTTGGGAATTTTTTCACCATCAGCCTCAGATTTATGTGAATCTGAAAAAATACGTATTTTTTTTTTCTGAAAAAATAATTGTTCAAACCACTGATCATTGTTTAATAATGCTACAAATTTGTGGCTTCTTTTTCTAAAATTTCCAACTTTTTGTTAACTTTTCAATAAGACCAAGGAAATAATCGATAACATGTTAGCAAAAATAATCTTTTAAACAATTTACTACTATTTATAACAATATTCTCTTAAAATAAAAAATTAAAATAATTGCTCAAACAATTTATTATTATTTATAACAATATCCTTTCAAAATAATGCTACAAAGTTACGATCTTTTCTGACATTTATAATTTTTTGTCAACTTCTCAGTTAAAGCAAGGAAATAATTTAAGAGTTAACAAAAATTATTCTAAAACATTTTATTATTATTTATGAAAATATTCTCTTAGAAAAATGCTAGAAAGTTGCACTTTGAAAAAAATTTCCAACCATTTTTCAAGTTTTCCCTTGAATTTAAGTAATTATCATTCTAAGTTAACAAAAATGATTGTTTAAACAGTTTATTATTATTTTTAACAATATTTTCTCAGAATAATGCAAGAAAGTTGCAGTTTTTTCTGAAATGTTCAATTTTTGGTCAACATTTCAGTCACAGCAAGGAACCAATTAATAAAAGTTAACAAAAATAATTTCTTGAACAATTCAGTATTATTTATTATAATATTCTTTTAGAAGAATAGTAGAAAATTGTGGCTTTTTAAAAAATTTCTAAACTTTGTCCAGCTTTTCAGTTAGAGAGTGATTGTTAATCAAAGTTGATAAAAATTAATGTTTAAACAATTCACTATTATTTATAACAATATTATCGTGAAAAAATGTTGGAAAATTGCGGGGTTTTCTGAAATTTCTAATTTTTTGTCAACTTTTCATTTAAATCATTCATACCAGTTGACAAAAATAATTGTTTAAACTGTTTATTATTATTCATAACAATATTCTCTTGAAAGAATTCCGAAAACTTGCGGTTTCTTTTGTTGATCAAAGTTAGAAAATTTGATTATTTAAACAATTTATTATTATTTATAACAATATTCTCTTAGAATAATGCTAGAATGTTGCGTTTTTTCTGAATTTTATAATTTTTGTCAACTTTTCAGTACGAGTGAAGTAGTATTTAATGGAATCTGACAAAAATAATTATTTAAACAATTCATTATCATTTATAACAATATTTTCTTAGAATAATTCTAGCAAGTTGCGGTTTCTTTTTTAATTTTCCAAACTTTATTTAAACTGTTCACCTAAAAATTGAAGTCATTATCAATCAAAGTTAACAAAAACGATTGTTCAAATAGTTCATTATTAATTTTAACAATATTCTCTTAGAATAATACAAGAAAGTTACGATTTTTTTTAATTTCTGACCTTTTCTCAAGTTTACACTCAAAGTGAGGTGATAATTCTTCAAATTAAAAAGAATTATTTTTTAAACAAATTATTATTATTCATAGCAATATTCTCTTATAATAATGATAAAAAATGCTGTTTATTCTGAAATTTCTAACTTTTTTTTAACTTTTCAGTTAAAGTTCAGTTAAAGTTGATTAAAGGCTGAAAAAATATTTATTTAAACAATTTATTATTATTTATAACAATATTATCTTAGAATAATGCAAGAAAGTTACGATTTTTTGTAAAATTTTCAAAATTTTTCAATTTTTCACTCAGAATAAGGTAATAATTAATCTAAGTTAATAATCATAAATTTTTAAAAATATATTATTATTTATAACAATATTCTATTACAATAATTTCAGAAAAGTTGCGGTTTTTTCTATAATTCTTAATCTTTTTTAAACTTTTTAGTTAGAGTTACGTAATTAATAATTAACGTAGAAAAATCAATTTTAAGAGAATATTTGAAAAATTTTCTAAAAAAATGTCAAAAGATATTGAAAATTCTCAAGTAAGAATCTGGAAGATTTTATAGCAATTTTTTTAATTTTGAAGAATTTTATAAACATTTTAGGAAAAATTCGAATGAATTTGGAAGATATTTCGGAATTTTCGAAGCTTTAAAGAGGTAAGAAATTTTTGTAAACTTGAATAGATTTCCAGTAAATTATAAAATATTTTAAAATTTCTTTTAAACTTCCAAAAGACCTCAAAATCTTTTAAACCGATTTACTTTTTTCTAATATTTGAAAAAATTCTGTAAAATAAAGAAAAATCTTACAAATTTTATAGATTCTTTTCCAATACATCTCAAACTTTTAAAAATCTTTTTCATTTTTCTCAAGAATTTTAGGAAAATGAAATCAAAAACTTTTATGTACAAAATTTAGCCAATTCTACGAAAATAGACGGAGAATTTTGAGATTAAATTTTTATTGGGTTTTCCAAACCGGCTATGAATAACAAAAAAAAAATGTTAATGTTTGAAAAACAAAAACTAACTTTTGAGATATGGGGATGCTTAATGAGAATAAAAAATTTTAGAAATTTTTTTGCTAAAAATCCGAAAAAAAAGAAAATATATTTTCTTTTATTAAATGATAATAATTTAAAAAAATATCTGAGATAAAAGGTTCAACAAAATTATTGCTGCGTTAAAATTGTTACAAAATTGTATCTGGAATTTAAAATATATTTTTTTAAATTATTGTATCAAAAAATGATATTTTGGAAAATCCTTTTATCACAATATGCACTTGATTTTTACGCAATAATCCTATTCTTTATAGGATATTTGTAAAATAATATACTTTGAAAATTTACAATCTAAAGATGAGCAAAACTAATGTTTCATACAAATTTTTTCCTTACATGAGCAATCTGAATTTCTGCACTACTAAGATAGATTTGAAAATTGATTAATCATGATTTTTTAAAGCTTGAGACCAATGGTTTCTTAATTTAGAAAAACAAATTTTTTATAAATTTAAAAAAGGTAATATCCATGTCATAAGGTGTAAAGCTGTCTAAATAAAAATATTATTCTTTATTTTACTTCTGTTTTGTTATTGAGTGAAGTAATCGCTGGTATCTATAGACAGCTTATGTTTTTCCTTGTTTATATAATTCTAAAAACAGACTGATAATACTTGTTTCCTTGTTCTCGGATATCAGAATCTAATTTTAGCTTGAATTTAAGTGTTGAAAAACTTTTAACAAGATAATAGATATTCGAAGTTTGTATTTTGTATTAAAAGTTATTTTTTGCCTCAAATAGCAAAATTACAAGCTTGCGATTGATGGTGCTAGTTTGTGAGGCTTTGAAAAAAATTCATGCATACCTACATAGAAGAGCGTCTCAGATCAAATCGTACCTTAACGATGGCCTTCTGAAATCAAGAGCATCTAAATCCGAAGGTTCATTCCTGCACAATGAACAGAAAGCGCATTGGAGGGTATTCCTGAACGCCTCCCGGAAGTCCCGATTAAAGTACGCATAAATCAGCGGATTGAGTGCAGAGTTCGTGTACCCAATCCAGAAAAGCAACCCAATGACAACATTCGGCGTTTCACAAGCATCCCCACACAAACTCGTGCTGACATACCACAAGAAAAATGGTAGCCAGCAAAGTATAAAAGTCCCCATAATAATGCCAAGAGTCCTCGCCGCTTTATGCTCCCTCTTCATCTTCATCATATTTTTATCCTTCGTCGGCGTATGAAGATGATCCGTACTGATCTCGTTTAACGTCAACGTTTTCGAAGATCCCCCACTATTTATTTCACCATTGTTCAAATCCTTGCTTGGTCGATGACTCAGCAGCATCGCATTTCCCATGCGGCTGTGCATCTGTTTCTCCTGGCGATTGGCTTCCTTAAAAATCGCCAAATAGGTCAAGCACATGATTGTACAAGGAATCCAGAAAGATATGCTTGATGATAAAATCGCATAGCCCTTGTTGACCTTAAATTCACATCTGTCCGGATGCTTATGCCGGAAAGCTGAATTTTCGATGGTGGTGTACCATTCGTTGAAGATTGGAACAAATGATATGATTGCTGGGGAAAGCCAACAGGCTAGCAACATGTAAGCAACTACTTTTTTTGTCATGTTGATTGGGTATTTTAGTGGTTTTACTATTGCATAGTAACGATCGACTGAAATGCACATCAGATGCAGGATTGAACTGGTACTGAAGTAGACATCTAAAGAGTTCCAAACATCACACATGAAGTAGCCAAAGAGCCATCTACCGGTTACTTGAACACTGGTGTTGAAAGTCATTGCAAACATTGCTACCAACATGTCAGCCAATGCTAATGAGACAACAAAATAGTTTGTTATTATCCGGAGTTTTCGGTGCCTCATCACTGAGACCATCACCAGGAGGTTTCCAAAAACTGCGGAGAGGATTATTGAACCGAGGATGCAACCTTTCAGGATTGCGATTGGTAGATCCACTTCTTCCAGTTCTATTGCATCTAATCTGTCGCTGCTGTTACTGTTGCTGTTTGTATTGTTGTTTGTGTTTGTTGTGTTTCGGCCGGGGTCTGAGGTTGAGAATCTGTCTGCAAGAGCCATGCTGATGATTTGGGAGACAGAAGGCACCGGACTGGTTGACATCATTTGATTTTCAAATCTTGCTTGATTTTTGTATTTGAGAGTTAAGTTACTGACGAACTCTGACGAACTGTTGAGGATTTCATGTTCGGAAGATGAGTAGCTTCCTGAAGTTGAGAGATGGGCTGATCCTTGAGAGAGAAGATCTGAAACAAAAAATAGAATTGGTCAGGAAGTTAGTCGCATAAGGAAAGTTTTTGCTGCAAATGGATTCCTGTTGAGACAAATGAAAATCCTCTCAACCTTAAATTTAAGAGGAAATTTCATTCACTTCAAGAAACATCCTTTGTTCACAAAAGGACATTTCTCTAAGTGACTGTTGTCTGGTGATAATTTTTTCACCAAATTTTTTTATAAACAACCATAATTTATTATTTTATTGATAAATGCACTTTTTCAGAAAGTTTTTTCTAAAAAATAGTCTAAAAATGGTGAAATTCAAAAATATTCGTTAATAAGTTTGCAAATAGTTCAACTCTCTTTAGTGCTGAGAAAAATCTTTCAGAATCGGTCAATATATGAGGATTGTAGACCTTCCTGAATAATAAATTCCATATTCACACCATAACGAATAATTCCACCATCATCATCAATGAATAAATATTTTCTCACTTTTCCCGTTATATTACTTCATTTCAAAAAGCCGACATCAATGCAGATTATTATATCGTCTATTCAGCACCCTCGGAAATCTGTTTATGTCTCCTCTGCCACTCATTTAATTGAGGTCATGGCAATTTTTCTGAAGGGCTCTAGTAAATTATGTCTGATAAGTTTTCGTTATATCCGGGCGTATATCCGGGTCCATTCATCATCTAGGGTTGCCACCCTTCTGGGTATAATAAAAAAACGGCTAGTGTTAGAAGAAGGGAAAATAGGGAAGATAAGTATAAGTATGTCCAAGAGTATAATAGAAGGGACAAGGTGTAAGGCTAGACTATGAATTAAGTGTCAGGGCCAGAGAAAATGAAACCAGGGTGAATGCTACTTGCTGAAATTTATCCATATGTTTGAGCAATCAAGGAAAACGAGTAGAATAGAACTCAAAAACTAATTTTAGTTTAAAAAGTATAATCTTTTTCTAATATTATTATAATATTATTGAAATATAATAATATATTATAATAAATAATATATAATATAATACTATAATAAACTGTATTATATTGTATTATTATGTATTAAACTGTATCGTAATGTATCATAGTGTATCATACGGTCTCGCGTGGTATCATACTTATCATACTCTCACATAAAGTATCATACCGAATCGTACTGTAAAATAATGATTCATACTATATCATACTGTGCCATACTGTATCATGATGTATCAGGCTATATCATTCTGTATCATACTATATTATACTGCATTATACTGGATCATAGTGTATTATAGTGTATTACATTGTGTCATGTTGTCTCAAACTGTATCATACAAAGTCACAATAATTTATATTGCATCATATTATATCATATTGTATCCTAATGCATCATACTATATCATGCTGTATCGGAATGTATCATACTGTATTATATTGTATAATGCCGGTGTCATACGATATCACTCTATCGATGCGTATCATACTGAATTATATATTATGATATTGTATCATACTATATTATAATGTATCATATTGTATCACACTGTATTATACCGTATCATATTGTATCATTCTGTATTATTCGGTATCATATTGTACCATACTGTATTATACATCATCATATTCCATCATATTGTATTAGGCGGTATTGTATTGCATCATACTATATTATACGGTATTGCAATGTATCATACTTTATTATACAGTATCATATTTCATCATACTGCATTAGGCGGTATTGTATTGTACAATACTGCATTATACGGTATTGTATTGTATTGTACCATACTGTATTATACGATATCGTATTGTATCATACTGTATCATATTGCATCATTATCCATCACGCTGTACCCATAGTACATTAATGTGTATCATACTGTATTATATATTATAATATTGTATTATACCACATTATAAGGTATCATATTGTATAATTCTGTGTTATACAGTATCATTCTGTATTATACTGTATCATAGTGTATCATACTGTATTTCACGGTATTATATTTATCATATTATATTTCACGGTATTATATTGTATAATGCTATATTTTACAGTATTATATTGTATCATACTATTATACGCTATTGTATTGTATCATACTGTATCATATTGCATCATTATCCATCACGCTGTACCCATAGTACATTAATGGGTATCATACTGTATTATATATTATAATATTGTATTATACTACAATATAAGGTATCATATTGTATAATTCTGTGTCATACAGTATCATTCTGTATTATACTGTATCATAGTGTAGCATACTGTATTTCACGGTATTATATTTATCATACTATATTTCACGGTATTATATTGTATAATGCTATATTTTATAGTATTATATTGTATCATACTATTATACGCTATTGTATTGTATCATACAATGAATCATACAATGGCCAACGGCCATACCACGCTGAAAACCCCAGTTCTCGTCAGATCACTGAAGTTAAGCAGCGTTGGACGCGGTTAGTACTTGGATGGGTGACCATTCAAGAATACTGACATGAGTGCTGTTGACACATCGTGGGTGTGGTGAGCCCACACTTGTAGTTATTTATAACTACAAGAAAAACCTAGAAACACTACCCGAATCGGGTAGTGTCACGCCTACCCTGAAAGGGAAATGGTTTAATGGTATATATATATACTGTATTAAACGATATCGTATTGTATCATAATGTATTATACGATATCTTATTGTATCATACTGTATTATACGATATCGTATCATATTGTATTATAAGACATCATACTGTATCATACTGTATTTTACATTATCCTTTTTTATCAAGCTGTATCGTTTTGGATCCCAGTATATCATAGTGCATCATATTGTATTATAATGCATAATACTGTATCATAGTGCAGCTTAGTGCATCATATTATATTATACTCTGTTGTAATGCATCATAGTATATAATAATGTATCATAGTATACAATAGGGTATCATCATGTATCATATCACCCAATAGGGTATCATAATGTATCATATCACCCAATAGGGTATCATAATGTATCACAGTACACAGTATGGTATCATAATGTATCATAGTACACAGTATGAAAGCATAATGTATCATAGTCCACAATATAGTATCATAATGTGTCATAGTCCACAATATA
>CAKNYM010051570.1:221911-235064 GCA_932195095.1 Andricus curvator | reverse complement strand
TCATAGTCCACAATATAGTATCATAATGTGTCATAGTCCACAATATAGTATCATAATGTGTCATACTGTATAATAATGTATCATACTGTATCATACTGTTGAATTTTCCATGTACCTATTTCTATTTTCCTCGATAAAATTATTTTCATATTTTTTGTATTATTTGCGAACGTATCATAGTACATAATAGGGTATCATAATGTATCATGTTATACAATAGGGTTTCATAATGTATCATAATGCACAATAGAGTATCACAATATATCTTAATACCCGATAGGAAATCATAATGTATCATAGTGCACAATAGGGTATCATAATGTATCATAATACAAAAAGGTTATCATAATGTATCATAGCACACAATAAGGTATCATAATATATCTTAATACCCAATAGGATATCGTAATGTATCATAGTACACAATAGGGTGTCATAATGTATCATAGTAGACAATATAGTATCATAATGTGTCATACCATATAATAATGTATCATACTGTATCATACTGTTGATTTTTCAATCTAACTATTTCTATTTTCCTCGATAAAATTATTTTTTTATGATTTTAATATTTTTTGTATTATTTGCAAAAGTATCATAGTACATAATAGGGTATCATAATGTATCATAGTATACAATGTGGTATCCTAGTGTATCATACTGTATCATTTTCCATATATCTATTTCTATTTTTCCCGATAAAATTCTTCTTAATGATTTTTATATTTTTGTGTTTTTTTGCAAAACTGACTAAGGAAATTAAATCAGTAAAAGTAAGGTAAAGAGAACTAGATAGAAAGGTAGGAAGTAGATTTTACACATAAAGGGTTGGACGCAGTAGTAAATGCTGCTTTTAGTCAGACAAGGAACGGTTGGCCAGGGAAAATGTTGCGGTGTTGAATTTCTTACTGCAGCGTTGAATAATGCACGTGGTTATTCGAGAAAGTGAGTGTGACTACGATTTTTATAATTCAAAGGAAACCTGCTTGTATCACCTGAAGGAAATGTTGACAAATGAAAAATTCTCTCACGCGAAATACTTTACACAAGAGAAATATTGCAGTTTCCATAATGCTATTTATTTATTGTTATTCATAAGTTATTTAGAATATGTAGCTGTATTTATTTCAAATAATAAACTTTACGTATTTGTTTTTTTTTTAATATTAAGGAGTACCGAAAACCCATAAAGTTTAAGATGTATTTCCCATAAGAAAAAAAAAATTTTTTGTAAATTTTGGACAAATTCGTTAATATTCGGTGTTTTGAGTTGTTCCTCTAAATTTATTTTTACAAATAATCATAGAATTCGAATCAAACATTTAGTTTTAAATTTTACCCCCATAAGCCTATTTTACAGGGTCCAAAAAACCCCCATAAATGAGAAAGTCAGCTTTGCGAGTTTTTGACGCTGATTCTTATTTTCTTGTGGCTTGTTTTATAAAAAAAATTTTGTTATACCTAAAATTTCACATTTGACTGATATTTGAAAGTTTCAAAAAATTTTTTAAATAATTTCGTATTGTTTATAACAATTTTTTCTTAGAATACAGGTAGAAGGTGACGTTTTTTTCCAGTTTTTCCACTTGTCTTCAATTTTTCGGGTAGAACGAGGAAAATTTATTTGAAGTTAGCCAAAAAATGTTTAAACAATTTATCATTATTTATAATATTATCTTAAAATAAGGCTAGGCAGTTCTGTTTTTTTTCTCTCTAAAATTTCCATTGTTTTCAACTTTTTACTCAAAGTGAGTTAATGATTATTCAAATTTAAAAATAATTATTGTTTAAACAATGCATTATTGTTAATAAGAATATTCTCTTAGATTACTGCTGAAAAATTGCGGTTTCTTCCGGAATTTTTAACCTTTTCTCAACCTTTCAGTTAAAGTAATTTTACTGTACATTATTAAATTATTATTTTTTTAATAAATTGAATTTAATCAAGTATTTGTTTTAACAATTTATTTTTGTTTATAACTATCTTCTCTTAGAGTTATGGTAGAAAGTTGCGTTTTTTCTGAAATTTCCAACGTGTTGTTAACTTTCTTTGAATTTTATTTATTACTATTATTCAAATTTAACTAAGTTATTATTTTTTTAGTCATTATTATTTATAATAATATCATCCTGAAATAAAGTTGCGGTTTTTTCTGCAATTTCCAAATTTTTACTCAGAGTGAGATAAAAATTAAGCCACGGCGAGATAAATAATTGTTTGAATAATTAATTATTGTTAATAATAATATTCTCTTACAATAATGCTACAAATTTGTGATTTTTGCTACAATTTTTACTTTTTGCTGAAAATGACGTAATAAATCATCCGAATTAGCAAAAAAATGGTTTAAGCAATTTATCATTGTTTATAACTCTCTTCTCTGAGAGTAATGGTAGAAACTTGTGGTTTTTTCCAAAATTATCGAATGTTTAATCAGATTAAGATAACAATTAATCCAAGTTACGAAAACAATTGTTTAAACAATTTATTATTATTAACAACAATATTTTCTTACAATAATGCTACAAAGTTTCGATTTCTCTGCAAATTCTAACTACTCCCTGAGAATGAGGTAATAAATCATCCAAATTAACAAAAATAGTTGTTTACAAAATTTATTATTATTAATTCTAACAATATTCTCTTAGATTATTGCTAGAAAATTGCGATTTTTTCTGAAATTTCGAACCTTTTCTCAACTTTTTAGTTACAGTGAAAAAATAATGAATGCAAGTTAATGAGGTATTTGTTTAAACAATTTATTATTGTTTATAACTATGAACATGCTGTTTTTTCTGAAAAATTTACATTTTTACTCAGAGGGAGGTAAAAATGAATCCAAGATAGGAAAAATAATTGTTTAAACAATTAATTATTGTTAATAACAATACTATCTTACAATAATGCTACAAAGTTGTGGTTTTTTCTGCAATTTTTAGCTTTTTGCTAAGAATGACGCAATAAATCATCCAAGTTAACAAACAGAAAATTGTTTAAACAATTTAGTAATGTTTATAACTGTCTTCTTTTAGAGTAATGGTAGAAATTTGCGAGTATTTCTGAAATTATCAAATTTTTACTTAGAGTAATGTAACAATTATACCAAGTTGAAAAAAAATTGTTTAAACAATTTATTATTATTAACAACAATATTCTCTCACAATAATGCTACAAAGTTGCGACTTTTCCAGAAATTCTAACTATTCACTGAAAATTACGTATTAAATCATCCAAGTTACCAAAAAAAATTGTTTAAACAATTTATTATTGTTTGTAACTATCATCTCGTAGATTATAGCTAGAAATTTGCGGTCTTTTCTGCTATTTTAAACATTTTTTAAATTTTTGATTTGGAGTGAAGTAATAATTGATGCAAATTATTGAGTATTTATTTAAACAATGTGTTATTGTTTAAAAGGATCATCTCGTAGAGTAATGCTGGAAAGTGGCGGTTTTTTCCAAAGTTTAAAACTTTTCCTTGGCTTTTTAGTTATGAACAAATGATAAATAAAAAGCAAAGCGAGTCTTTTCAAGCCTTCATGTTTATCAATGCGCGTTTACTATTCATTATTCTCAAGAGTTACCCTTCATAGTTTTATTTTTCTCAATTTTCAATCCTTGTTAATGGCCTTGGGAGGGTTGCACTTTCCTCAGACCTTCGTGCTGACCTCCGTGAAGCGATAATAAAATTTCTCTGGAATTTTGAGCAATTGAGGAATCTTCTGAAGGTTGAGAGGACTCTAGAAGGGCAAAGGGGCAAAGAAGAAAAAGGAAGAGTCGAGGGGGATGGGTGATTTTTCATGGGTAAACACAAGTTGGATCGAAAATTCGAGGCACTCGGAAATCCAGTCACGTCGCGTCGGGATAGGATAGGAATGACTGTGCGAATCGTACGCAATTACGCGAATGTGAGTCGAATTTATTTTCCCGATTCCTGACACACACAAGTGGCCAAGGACGCGTCAACTTCAAGTATTCAAGATCAAGATCAGTGTCAGTGCCACGCATCTCTTCTAATGAGAATTTCTCGCATTTCCGACATCCACAAAATTCCTCACCCTCTTGATGAATTTTCAGCGTCTTTTATTTTTTCATTCTTTTCTTAATTGTTCAACCTGTCTGTTCCAACTTTGATGCTTGGATGCTTGGACATTTTAATACATACTAGTAGTCGTGCGCGCGCCAAGGCGCGCGCCTACTAATTTTTGTTATGAAAAAGAATAAACCAAATACTTATTTTTTCTATGTTATTTATATTTAATTGATGTTACAAGATATTCGTAAAAAATAATTAGAAGGCACTACAGGATGATGTTGAAGCTAAAGGAGTAATGGATTTCTCATAATTTATTTGTAGGTAAATTCTGTCACCGTTATCATCTTGAAAAAATTGTGAATATAATTATAATTCAATTTATTATAATCGGCTCTTAAATTTGTTCAACACTTAACTTATTTATAAATTCTATTGGCGTAATACATTTTTTATTTTATAAATTAAAAGAAATGTTATTTATAAAATAAATTGTGAATTATTCGTTTTAACATGTATATGAGCATATAAATTTCAAATTGATAAATACTGCAAATAATATTAATTTTCATTATTATATAAGCTTTACAAAGTTTAAAAAATGAATGATACATAGAATAGTGGCAGTAATTACCAATCTTTCAGTTTTCAAGAAATATGATAACAAATTTTTAAATTGTCTATTTGCTCCGCAATTATTGCTGTTTATACTCTATAGTAATCCATTCGCCACTAATATTTTATTATGCATTGAGAGATGTGGTGAATTTTTTTCATGAAAAATTAATTTTTTAATTTTTATCATAAATGATGCACGTTATTACGGAAAAGTAAAATGTATTTTAGTATAACTTTTTTATACATGAACATGTTTGTGTGAACATTTTTATCGTATCTGTTGTTTACGTCAAAATGATTAAATTCTTTTATTATAAGAAGAAAATCATCCTGTCGATAGAACTTTCCAGGCCTTTATAAAGGTTACAGTATCTTTCTTATTAAAAACTAAATTAAACAAAAACTTTTCAAACAATATATTTTTTTTCCTTCTGCGAAAATCTGTCAATTTTTTATTCTTCAAAAAATCTATAGTGGTTGATAAATTCGTGTTTTTAATTGGAAAATAGTGTCTTTAGTGTCTTTTTTTCAAAATAGTAGCAAAACAGCGTCATCGCTTGAAAAAAGTGTCAAATAGTGTCAATAGTGTGTTTTGAGCCCGTTTTTTGCAGCAAGACTCATTTCTAATCCAAAAAGTGACTTAAAGTAAATATGTGCATCAATAGTGTGACTGATGTTCTTTTGAATTTGAAAGCATTTCGAAAAATTCAATTCATAAAACTTCAAAGAATTAAAGTTAAAATTTAAAACATGGAAATAAATTGGAAAAAATTTAAAACTCCAAAAAATGTAATTGATTTTAGTAATTTTAAAATGATTTTTGAAAAATACAAGGGAATTCAAAAGAATTTTATTGAATGTTGAAGAATTCAAAATGAGGTTACAACACTTCAAGACGAATTAAACACAAACTGAAAAAAATATCCATTGAACAGAATAAAATTATTGATTTAATTCAAAAGAATTCAGGTAAATCAACAAAATTCGAAAGACATAATAAAATAATTCTGAATGAATGAGTAACAATTCAGGGTGAATTCAAATTAATTGCAAAACATATTTGAAAATCTCTACAAATCTGTGAAAACCTAAAAAACCCCTCACTTCTTGTTAATGAATTTCTTAAAGTACAGTGAAATATTATAAAATCCCGTGAAATTATATGAAGTTTTAAAGTATTTTCTTGAATCCTGGAAAATTTTTGAAAATACCTTGGGAGCTTTTAAAATCCATTAAAATCATTGAAATCTTCGGAAATCGCATAAAATTCATTTAAATATTCTAAAATATATTGAAACCTCGCAAGTCCTATGAAATAATTTCATATATTCCAAAGTTGTAAACAAATTCTTTAAACTCTCAGAAAAATTTGTTCATTCCTCTTAAAGTCATTCAAAGCCTTTAAAATTCCATAAAAAATTAATAATATCTTGAAAGTACATTAAAGTCTTTAAAAATAGTTTATAATATTTTAAATCATTTCAAATCCTATTAGGTTACCGAAATAAATTCAAAATTGCTTGAAATATTTTGATATACCCTAAAACCTGGCATAGGTCCTATTAAATCGATCTATATTTTCGAAATTTTAGAAAACTCTTCGATACAATACCCCATGCAAATTTTGTCAAATCTCTTGAAAATGCTTTAGAATCTTTTTAAATACTCTAAAATATTTCAAAATCCTCTGAAACCAATTGAACATTCCTTAGAATCTTTTGAAATACTGTTAAAGTTATCAAATCCTTTCAAACCTTTGGAAATCAATTGAAACATTTTAAAGCTCTTGAAAATGCTTTAGATCTTCTAAAATACCATAAAATAATTCAAATCCTATGAGTAACATTAAATTACTGAAATCAATTCAAAAATTCATAGGATCTTTCAAAATACCCTAAGATATTTAAAATCCTTCACAATATTTTAGAACTCCTTGCAATTTTTTTAACTCTTCAAAATCCCTTGCAATTTTTAAAAGCACCATAAATTATTTCCAATCCTTTGAAACTCTTTCAAATTATTGAAATCCTTTAAACCTTTAAAAATCACTTAAAACTTTTTAAAGCTTACGAAAATGTCTTGACATCTTTTAAAATACTCTTAAAGTTCTCAAATCCTTTACCATTTTTTTAAATTCCTCAAAATTATTGAAATCTCTTGGAAATGCTTTGGAGTCTGTTAAAATATCCTAAAATATTTCAACCCCTTTAAAATCTGTTGGCATTCATTGAAATTATTGACATCTTTTTCAAATTCTTTGGATTCTTTTCAAATGCCCTAAAATATTCCCAGTCTTTTTTTTCAAATTCCTTCAAATTATCAAAATAAAAAAAAAATTCCTTGGAATCTTTTAAATTACTCCAGAATATTGCAAATCCTCTGAAATCAATTAAAGTACTGAAATAAAATGAAAAATCCTTGGAATCTTCAAGAAACCTCTAAAAGTTTCCAAATTCTTTACATATTTTTCAAATCCCTTCAAATTGTTTAAATCTCTTGGAAATACCTTGGATTGTTTTGAAATACCCTAAAATATTCCTAATCTTCCAAAATTCCTTAAAAAATCCTTTCGAATCAATTAAATTACTAAAATCCGTTGAAAATTCCTTGAAATCTGTTAAAATATCCTAAAATATTTCAAATCCTTTAAAATCTGTTGGCATTCATTGAAATTATTGACATCTCTTTCAAATGCTTTGGATTCTTTTCAAATGCTCTAAAATATTCCCATTTTTTTTTCAAATTTCTTCAAATTATCAAAATAAAAAAAAATTCCTTGGAATCTTTTAAATTACTCCAGAATATTGCAAATCCTCTGAAATCAATTAAAGTACTGAAATCAAATGAAAAATCCTTGGAATCTTCAAGAAACCTCTAAAAGTTTCCAAATTCTTATATATTTTTGAAATCCCTTCAAATTGTTTAAATCTCTTGGAAATACCTTGGATTCTTTTGAAATGCCCTAAAATATTCCCAATCTTGAAAAATTCCTTAAAAAATCCTTTTGAATCAATTAAATTACTAAAATCAGTTGAAAATTCCTTGAAATCTGTTAAAATATCCTAAAATATTTCAAACCCTTTAAAATCTGTTGGCATTCATTGAAATTATTGACATCTCTTTCAAATGCTTTGGATTCTTTTCAAATGCCCTAAAATATTCCCAGTCTTTTTTTTTAATTCCTTTAAATTATCAAAATAAATAAAAAATTCTTCGGAATCTACTGAAATTGTTTGAAATATTTTCCCACAATATATCAATTTTAAATCTTTTAGAATCAATTGCAATTTTTTAAATCCTCTGAAATCCTATTAAGTTAGTGAAATCAATTAAAAATTCTTTAAAATATTTTATAATAAGTCAAAATATTCCAAATTCTTTGAAATCTTTTGAAATTCCTTGCAATTGTTTGAAGATCTTGAAAATTCCTTTTGGATAAAAAAAAATACCTTATAGTCTTTGAACTTCTTTAAAATCCCTTCAAATTATCAACATCAATTTCTTAAAGTATCGGTGTTTGAGAGCTTAAAAATTCTTAATTTGAACATCTTCTTAAATTATAAAATTTTTGATCTGTAAACATACACAGATATCTGACATTCTTCTATTCAAACCGAAAAAAAATAATTATTCGAATGTGTCACTATAAGGAAATGGAGATTTCAATCCTATAGGGAAAGTAGAACTGAAACGTACACGAGTTTCACAAATGATATTTAATATGATAAATATAATTAAATCATGATAGAAATCACAGTTACAGAGCGTAAAAATGATTAATTTGAAAATTTCTTGTTTGCGTAAACAGTTTAAAAACAGACTACCATCCCAATTGAGGTTATGGTTCATTACTTCTTTTACAGACTTTACCGTGCAACGGTTGGCAACACTGAGCCGCGCATTACCAAATACGAAAAAACACGTGACGTATTATTATCGAACTCGAACTAAGTGATCCCGAAAAGACCACCTTGACATGCGCATGCTTCGATAGAATGGCGCTTATTGGTTCTAGTTCGCGTCCTCATGGGGAATTCAAACACGGGCGCGTACTACAGCCAATCAACTATATTACAATTCAAACATGCGCAGATAAAGGCGACTCAGTTAGCATCACTGATTTCAAATGCCTTACCACACTCAGGCACACACTACTATTGAATATGAGCGGCCTACAGCAAGCAAACGTTACCACCGTGTTACTCTCGAAAATCGTCAGAATCGAAAACGACAATATCGTTTAGAGATTTTATATTAAGGATTGAGAGATGTAGTGAATTTTTTGCATAAAAAATTAATTTTCTAATTTTTATCGTAAATGCTGCAAGTTATTACGAAAAAGTAAAATGTATTTTAGTATAACTTTTTTATACTTGAACATTTTTATCAAATCTGTTCTTTACGTAAAAATAAGTAAATTTTTTTATTATAAGAAGAAAATCTGTCTATAGAACTTTCCAGGCCTTTATAAACGTTACAGTCTCTTTCTTATTAAAAGCTGAAATAAACTAAGAAATTTCAAAAAAATATAATTTTTTCCCTTCTGCGGAAATCAGTCTTTAACTTTTTTTTTAATAATTTATTTTGACATATTGCATAATTTAACCAAGAAAAATATTTTCTACCTGATATATTCTGCGATTGCACTCATTGTTTTCATCTGGTAGTTTAATTTTTTGATTAGGAGATAACTAACATCACATCCATTGCTCAAAGTGCGTAGTTAGTTATTTCAAATGTTTGGTTAAAAATTTATGTACATATTTCATTCAAAATTCTTCTTCTCTCATAGAAAATTAATCTTCTTGTTTAAAAATTAATCTTTTTTATTGAAAATTTAAATATTTTTTATAACATTTTTTCATTATTTGAAAAATCTTTCTTGGTTGATAAATTCGTGTTTTTGAGTTGAAAATAGTGTCTTTAGTGTATTTTCTTCGAAATAGTAGCAAAACAGCGTCATCGTTAAAAAAAAGTGTCAATAGTGTGTTGAGCCCGAGACCTCGATTTGCAATTTATTATTCTAAAGGCTGCCACCCTAAAACCTGAAATCAATTAAATGTTCATCATAATCTTTTTAAATACTCTTAAAGTTTTAAAATACTTTGAAATCTTTTGAAATTTATTGAAACATTTTAAAGCTCTTGAAAATGCCTTAGAATCTTTTAAAATACCATAAAATAATTCAAATCCTACGAGTGACATTAAATTACTGAAATAAATTTAAAAATTCTTAGGATCTTTCAAAATACCCTAAGATATTTGAAATCCTTCAAAATATTTTGGAAATCCTTGAATTGTTTCAAACTCTTCAAAATCCCTTGCAATTTTTAAAAACCACCTGAAATATTTCCAATCTTTTAAAATTCTTTCAAATTATTGAAATAAAAAAAATCCTTCGATTCTTTAAAAATCACTTGAAACTTTTTTAAACTTTCGAAAATATCTTGGTATCTTTTAAAATACTCTAGAAGTTCTCAAATTCTTTACAATTTTTTTAAATTCCTTTAAATTATTGAAATCTCTTGGAAATGACTTGGAGTCTTTTCAAATTCCTGAAATATTTATTTGAAATATTTTTAAATTACTTGAAAGTTGAAAGTTTTTGAAGCGTTCGAAAATGCCTTGGAGTCTTCTAAAATACTCAAAAATATTCCAAATCCTCTAAAATCAATTGAATTATTGAAGTTAATTGAAAACTCCTTGACATCTTTTAAAATAATCTAAAGATTTTCAAATCCTTGAAACTTTTTTTAAATTCCTTGAAACTTGACATTTTTTCCGAAAATGCCTTGGAATCTTTTAAATTACTCTAGAATATTTCAAATCCTCTGAAATCAATTAAATTACTGAAATCAAATTAAAAATCCTTGGAATGTTAAAGAAAACTCTAAGAGTTTTCTAATCCTCCGATTTTTTCGAAATTCCATCAAATTGTTGAAATCTCTTGAAAATACCTTGGATTCTTTTGAAATACCCTAAAATATTTCTAATCTTTAAAAATTGCTTCAAATTATTGAAATAAATACAAAATTCTTTGAAGTCCTTCAAAATTCCCTTAAATATTTTAAGCCCTTTAGAATCTTTTAAAATTCCTTGAATTTGATTGATATTTTTTAAATCCTCTGAAATCCAATTAAATTACTAAAATCAATTGAAAATTCCTTAGAATCTGTTAAAATACCCTAAAAAATTTCAAATCGCTCAAAATCTTTCGAAAACCATTGAAATTATTCAAATCTCTTGAAAATGCCTCAGGTTCTTCCAAAACACCCTAAAAGATTTCCAATCCTTTGAAACTTCTTCAAATTATTGAAAGAAATACAAAATTCCTTCAAATCTTTAAGCATTTCCTAAAATCTTTCAAGTTCTTTGAAATCTTTAAAATCACTTCAATCACAATCAAAAATTTTGAAATTTAAGAATTTTAAATAAGATTAAAATCAAATTCAAAATCCCATTTAACGTCCAATAATCAAGTTAATGTATAGAATTCCTGAAAATAAAGCAAGAATTCAACGATCCAAATTTGATCGTTGAATTCTTGTTTTATTTTCAGGAATTCTATACATTATCAAAAAATTTGTTCGAAAATTCTTTTTTCTTTTGTAGTTGAAAATAAATTTGTTTTAATTAAAAAAAATCTGCCCGCTTCGCGGGCACATTCTCATCGCGCGCTTCGCGCGCGGCTCGCTTCGCTCGCAAGTTTCAGCGCGCCTAGGGCGCGCACATGTTGAATCTCGCGCTTCGCGCTCGATTAGGTATTCATCTCGCGCTTCGCGCTCGATTATATGTTTATCTCGCGCTTCGCGCTCGATAATGCATTCACCTCGCGCTGCGCGCTCGGACACATTTGTCGTCTAGGTTTTCACACTTCGTGTGCTCGCTATTGCGCGCTTCGCAGGCTAATACTCTCTTAGTAAGCTTCATCGTTATGACCTGCTTTTGGTTTAATTATGTCAGTTTTACATAAAAATAAGAACTAATTTACTTAAGGTTCTATCGACCTTAAGGAACACATTCTCATCACGACACTCGCGCTTCGCGCTCGATATTTGGTATGATCATCATGTGAACCTCGCGCTTCACGCTCGTTTCTGTTCATCGTATAATAGAAACCCAAAAGTTTGAGCGCGCTTGCTGCGCGCAATTTGGTCGTCGCGCTTCGCAACGACCATATGTTCAATGTTCTTCAGATAAAAATTACTAAAGTTGTATTTGATTTAAAATGAAGAAGGTAATTCCTTTACTTCAGCGTATATTTCCGTATCTTTATAATAAATCCTACAATCACAAAGATTTTTTTCCAACTATCTGAAAAGGCGAGAAAAAAAGTATTTAAGTCGTTTTTGGAACATATATCTTGCTTTTTCATTCCTAATCAAACCGACCCCTTGACTACCATGTGATTCCCTATCTACTCCTGACCATATTTCAAAACCTCACTCAAAGTTTCAGTCCATTCCGAGGCTACTTTATTGTTTGTATTATTCATGTTTAGATTGTACACCCAACTACCACCTTTATGCGCGAAATTTGTTGTGCGAGTCGAAATCATGCCCAAGTTAAGTAGTGATTCGTCGTATAGTGGAGAGTCCAGTTCTTACGTCAGTCCCACTAAAACTTCTGTTACGGGGGGAGGGGGGGGGCGAGGACAAGGAATGGAAACCGAGAGAGTCGCAATTGGTTGATGTTTTATACTGAGAAGGTCACCAGCCTTCAGCAGCGTTGTATTAGATAGGAGTTCATATGTTTCCATCTGCGCATTCTCGGCCCACCTCTAAACGAGGAACCAATAACTCTTTTTTTTTTTTAATATATATATATATATATATATATATATATATATTCATTTCGTCTATTTGGAACATAGTTCTTGAAATATAAATGTAATAGTCGAATTTTTTCACAGAAATTATTTTAGTAAACAAAGATCAAAACGCATTCTGAAATAAAAGTCAGATTTTCAGTCAGAATAAATTGTTTGAATTATTATTATATTTTATTGTTTCAATCGTTAGAAATAGTATTGAGAACATAAAAACAATGAAATATTGTGAAAAAACACACCCGAGATGAAAAATAAAGTAAATAAGCAAAGTTTTGATGAGAATGTGCCCGCTTATCTGGCCGATTTTTTCACTGTTAATGTTATTTTTTACGAATAAAACAAAAACTACTACACAATTTTCTTTTCATAAAAAAAAGTCGTAAGGATAAATTGTTTAGATTTTCGAGTACTATAAGCGCCCGCACATATAATTTTGAAATTTAAAAAAAAGAGGTCTAACAATTTTTGAAAATGTTCTAACTTTTTGAATTTTCATCCAAAATGGCTGGTTAACGAACTCGATTCTTCTTTTTTCCCCCTGAAACTGTGTGCCAAAGCACAATCTAATCCGATTAGTCTTTCAAAAGTTATCCGATATACAGACGACGACGACGACGACAACGACAACGACAACGACAACGACAACGACAACGACAACGACAGACAG
>CAKNYM010051570.1:209363-221901 GCA_932195095.1 Andricus curvator | reverse complement strand
ATTTTTCACATAAAACCAATACTTTCTCATTATGATGAGAATGTAATTAAGCAGTTCCACTGTTTTTCATTAAAAATAAAATAGTTTTGGTTGAAATATCAAATATTACCATTTTTGTTGAGAATTCAACTTTTTTGGTTGAAAATTCAATTTCTAGGTTCCAAGTGGAACTACTTTGTTAAAAAATAATTAATTTCGTTAAAGATTCATTACTTAGGTGCAAAATTTTATTTATCAGTAAAAAATATAAATATTTTGTTGATAATTTTTTTCTGATTCACAATTAATATCTTTTTTTGGTTAAAATATCAACTATTCGATTTTTTGGAGAGAATTCATCTTTTTTAGTTGAAAATTCAGCTACTTAGTTGAAAGTAGAACCACTTTGTTAGAAATTCATTTTTTTTTTTTTTTTTTTTTGTAAATTCATCATTTAAGTTACGAATTCATTTTTTTGTTTTGTTAAAAAATCAAATATTTTATTGCAAATGATCTATTCCTTTTTGGTTGAAAATGTATCTTCTTCAGTTGAAATTTAATATTTTTTCGAGAGAAAATTAATCTTCTTAGTTCAAAAGTTATCTTTTTTTTTCTTTAAAATTTGCTTCGAAATTTTACAGTCAAAATTTTTTTTTATCGACAGAAAAATCTTTCTACGTTGAAAATTCAACTATATCATTGAAAATTCTTCTTTTTTGTTTGATTTCAAGTACTTGACAGAAATCTAAACTAATTTGTTTAAAATTAATTTCTTTTTGCATAAAGATTCATCACTATAGTAAAAAAAAATTTTATTTCTTTTTGTGGTTGAAAATTCAAATATTTTAGCGAGAATTGTTCTTTTTTGTAAAAAATTTGACTATTTGGTTCAAAATGAACTTTTTGATGAAATAATCATTTTTCTTTTGAAATTTCAACAGTTTTTTTTAGATCTTTTTCGGCTCGAAAATTAGAAATTTTGGATCAGATTTTTTTTTTGACGGTCAAACCATTTATTGTGGAAAATTCGTCATTCCAGTTTGAAAATTTATCTATGTTGTTGAAAATTTTATATTTTTTCACAAAAAATGCGACTGATTGCTTGAAAATTGAACTGCTTTGCGAAAAATTCATTATTTTAGACGAAAATTAATTTTTTGTGTGGAAATTAAACTATTTGGGAAGAAATTCATGTATTTCGTTAAAAAATGTTCTTTTTTTTGGTAAAGGATTTTACTGCTTGGTTGAAAACCAACTTTTTTGATTAAAATACTTATTTTCGGGTTAAAAATTTAACTGTTTCTTTATCCATTTTTTTACTTATAAATTCAAAATTTTGGCTTTTTTTTTCTTCATAGACTGTCAGATCTCCGTTCGTTGAAAATTTAACTCTTCTGTTGAAAATTCATTTTTCTAGTTTGAAAATTGATTTATTTTAGTAAAAATTGAAAACTTTTTTATTGCCTCTTATTTCTGTCTTGATGAAAATTAATTTGATTTTTTGTTGAGATCTCATCATTTTTCGTTGCAAATTAAACTCCTTGGTTAAAATTTGAACAACTTTATTCAAAATTGAATTTTTTTAAATGAAAATTCATCATTTAAGTTAAAAATTTAAATTATTTATAGAAAACGCTCTTTTTGGTTGAAAATTAACTTCTTAATTAAAAAGTTATCTCTTTCATTTCCGGTTAAAATTTTTTTTTTCAGTTGAAAATACAACAATTTGGTTGAAAATTACCTTTTTTATAAAAAATGCATATTTCTTGGTAGAAAATCAATCTTTTTTGTTGAGAATTAGCTTTAAAATTCCACATTTTTGATGAAATTTTTTTCTGTGTCTAAAGAAAAATACTTCGAGTCTGAAAATTCGTATTTTTCAGTTCAGTTAAACTACTTAACAAAAATTTTAACTACTTTATTACAAATTATTTTTTTTTATTAAGATTCATCATTATAGTAAAAAATTAATTTTTTTTGTTCGAAAATTTAACTATTTTGTTAGGAATTTATTTTCGTTTGAAAACTAGTTTTTCTAAAATACAAATACTCTATTTTTTGGTGAAAATTAAAATTTTTAAGTTGTAAATTCAACTATTTAATTGAAAATTGTTCTTTTTGGGTAAAGAATTCGACTATTTGGTTGAAAATTCAACATTTTAGATGGAATGTTTGTTATTGACTGTGAAATCCTTTATGGTTCAAAATTTTACTCTTTTGTTGAAAATGTGTCTTTCTAGTTAAAAAATATATCTATTTGGGTACAAATTTCTTATTTCTTGGGTTAAAAATTCATTTTTCGGTTGAAGATTTAACTGTTTTGTTTATTTTTATATATCACATAATTTATTAATAAATTTAAATAATTCATTATTCCAATTGATAAATTGATCTTTTTGGATGAAATTCAACTATTTGGTTAAAAATTTCGTTATTTTGTGAATAAGTAATCTTTCTTGTATATAAATTCAAGCGTTTCGTTAAAAATGGTTTATTTTGGTTTGGACTTCGTTGAACATTTATTTTTCTAGTTGAAGATGTTTGAAGATTTTTGTGGAAAATTAATCTTTTTGGTCAAAAATTCATCTTTTTTGTATAAAATTCAAGTACTTGGTTAAAAATGCATCTATTTCGTTGAAAATGCAATACATAGAACTGTTTTTAAACAATTAGGAATAGATTAAATATTACGGGAATCCTTCAAGATTTTTGAAATTTTATTCGTTTAAATTAAAGATAAGATTTCAAAGATTAGTTCATGTAAATTTAAGATTCTTGCAATAACTTTTGACCAATTTAAAGTGTTTCAAAGTCATCAGTGATTTGTTGTACCGCTCGTACTCACGTTTTCTTTTTCGTGTTAAAGTTCGACACGCTTGGACATTTTTATTTATAACTCGAAAACACGTGAAGATTTTATAAGTTTTATTGGCCTAAATTAAGCATAAAGCTTTGAGAATTGCTTCCTATTAATTTCAGTTCTTTACTACAATTTTTGACCCAGTTATCATCTTTCAAAGGCATATAAAGGTAATTCTTGGTAGCGTTCGCGCTCACTTTTACTTTCATAACTCCGTCGGAAGTTGAAACAAAAATCTGAAATTTACAGGACGCAATCTCTGAAATCCTGTCTTTAATTAAAGCCGATAAAACCTTAAAAATCTTAACGCGTTCCCTAGTTATGAATAAAAATGTTCATTAGTTGCGTCGCCTAGCTTGAAAAATCTACGATTTTTGTCGCCAAGATATTCTAAGACTTGAAGTGACGAAATTATATTTGACTACTTTTCGTTATCAACTCGTTTTACATTCTAATCCTTTCCCATTTTTTTAGTCTAAAAAAATTGAGTAATGAACTAAAAGTTGGAAAGTAATTTTCTATCATGCCTCACTTAATTAGAGACTTTCTCTTTGAAGTTCTCAGTTCCCAGCAGAGACGCAATCAACACCTTTCCTTTTTCTTGGCATCAAAAGTCAAAATGTCCTGGAACCTTATTTCTCAGGAAGTAATTAACGAAAAGCAATTAGCGTGTCGTTGAATCCACGTTCACCAAGGAAGTAATTAGGACAGTTTGTGTGGCGCTGGATTAATTTCTGTCGCGAAGTAAACCGCGAATAGTAGTCGATTTGGATTTTCATGAGCCAATAAGAACTTTATTTAATTCGTTTTCCAAATTATAGCTACATTCAAATAATAATTTACAGATGCTGCTGTAAAAATAAGTGTGGCTTTAAAAATCATTTGATGACCCCAGAAGTCCAACATTTTGAAAAAATCCAAGATGGCAGCCAATGAAAAATTCCAAAAGTTTCTCCTGTTTGCAGTTTTAAATTAAAGTTTTGAATATTTTTTCTAGAAAAAGAATTTTCGCTTAAGAAATCATGCGATAATCACAAAAGTTTAACATTTTGAAAAAATCCAAGATGGCGGTCAATTAAAAATTCCAAATGTACCACTTTTCTGCAGTTTGCAATAAAATTTTAATACTTTTCTAGGAGAAGACTTCTGACCTTATAAACCATGCGATGTTTACAGCAGTTTAAAATTTTGGAAAAATACAAGATGGCGGCCAATTAAATATTCGAAAAGTTTCTCCTATCTGCATTTTTTAAATAAATTTTTTAATACGTTTCTAGAAAAATAATTCTGGCCTAATAAACCATGCGATGATCACAGAAGTTTAAAATTAAAAAAAAATCCAAGATGGCGGCTAGTACATAATTCCCAAAGTAGCTCCTTGCTGTAGTTTTAGATGTAGAAAAATAATACTCTGCTAAAAAAGGAATTCTGACCTAATCAACCATACGGTGAAAACAGACGTTTGAAATTTTCTAAAAATCCAAGATGGCGGCCAACTGAGAAATCCAAAAGTTGCTCCTGTTTGCAGTTTTAAATTGAATTTTTTAATACTTTTATAGAAAAATAATTATGGCCTATTAATTCATGAGACGATCACAGAAGTTTAACATTTTGAAAAAATCCAAGATGGCGACCATTTAAAAATTCCAACAGTTTCTCCGGTCTGCAGTTTTGAATTAAGTTTTTTTAATACGTTTCTAGAGTAAGAATTCTGGCCTAATAAACCATGCAAAGATCACTGAAGTTTAAAATTTTGTAAAAATCCAAGATGGCGGCCAATTACAAATTCCAACAGTTTTACTGTCTGCAGTTTGAAATTAAATTTTGCAATATTTTTATAGAAAAAGAATTCTCGCCTAATAAATCATATGATGATCACAGAAGTTTAACATTTTGAAATAATCCAAGATGGTGGCTACTTAAAAATTCCAAAAAAGCTCCTTTCTGCAGTTTTCAATAAAAAATGTAATACTTTGCTAAAAAAAAAAAAGAATTCTGACCTAATAAACCATGCGATACTCACAGAAATTAAAAATTTTGAAAAATCCAAGATGGCAGACAATTGAAAATTCCAAAAGTTTCTCCTGTCTGCAGTTTTAGATTAAATTTTCATAAAAGATTCTAGAAAAAGAATTCTGGCCTAGTAAGTCATGCGATGATCACAAAAGTTTAACATTTCAAAAAAATACAAGATGGCGGCTACTTAAAAATTCCAATAATAGCCCCTTTCTTTTGTTTTCAATTAAATAAATCAAAACATTTTTAGAAGACAAATATTGACTTCGGAAATCATTCTGTAGAAAGAATCTGATTATCCCAGAAGTTTGAAAAGTTAAGAAAAATCCAAGATGGTAGCCAATTAAAAATGCCAGAAAAAGCCCATATTTACATTTTTATCAGAACTTTAAAAGTCAAGATGACGGACACAATGAATCCAAACCTGATGTCATAACTTAAAAACTCGAAGTGGTGGATCCAATATGGCGGACAAAAAATTAGAAAGATGTTGAAACTTTTTAAAAATGGTCACATTTAGGTTCTCGTGATCGTTAAATCCAAATATGATACTATTATTCCACAAATTCAAAATGGCGAATCCAATATGGCGTATGATAAATCGTAGAAATGGCAGGAAATTTACAAAAAAGATCCTATTAAAGTTTTCAAGGTCAGTGGATCAATATATGATAACAAAATTTCGAAATTTAACTGACGGATTCAATATGGCCGGCAACAATTCGGAAAAAGTTGAAGCCTTCACAAAAATAGTCACATTTAGGTTTTCAAGGTCGTCAATCCAAGTTTGATATAATAATTTCACAACCCAAAATGGCAGAATCAATATGGCGGACAAAAAATCATAAAAATGTTAAAAACTTTACAAAGATGGCCAGGTTTATGTTTTTGAGATCGCTGAATCCAAATATGATACTATTATATCAAAAATTTTAAATGGCGGATCCAATATGGTGGAAAACAAATCGGAAAAGTTATAGAAACTTTAAAGAGAAGTTCACATTTAGGTTTTCGAGGTCGCTGAACCCAAATATGATATCGGAATTTCAAAATTCAAAATGGCGGAACCAATATTGCGGACAAAAAATCAGAAAAATGTTAAAAACTTTAAAAAATGGCCACATTTATGTTTTGGAGATCGTCGAATTCAATTATGATACTATTAATTCAAAAATTCAAAGTGGCAGATCCAACATGGCCGAAAACAAATCGAAAAAGTTTTAGAAACTTTAAAGAAATTTTCGCATTTAGGTTTTCGAGGTCGCTGAATCCAAATCCGGTTCTATAATTTCGAAATTCTGAATCGTGTATCCAATATGGCAGACGTTAAATCGAAAAATGGTCACACTAATGTTTTAAGTCTACTTAATACATATATGATACTATTATTTCAAAATTCAAAATGGCGGAACCAATATGGCGAAAAAAAAATCAGAAAAATGTTATGAACTTTACAAAAATGGACACATATATGTTTTCGAGATCGTCGAATCCAAATATGATACCATTATTTCAAAAATTCAAAATGGCAGATCCAACATGGCCGAAAACAAATCGCGAAAGTTTTAGAAACTTTAAAGAAATGTTTGCATTTAGGTTTTTGAGGTCGCTAAATCCAAATCCGATATCATAGTTTCGAAATTCAAAATGGTGGATCCAGGACGGCGGGAAAATCAAAAAAAAATTTTTAAACTTTTAAAAAAATCCACTTTTTTTCAAATTTATCTTCTCCAAAGGGAAAAGAATCTGGGTTGGTCAAGTGTTGAACGAGATATAGCTATACGATAGTTAAGAGAGCCAGAGAGGTTTTCCATGAATTATGGAAAACGTAAAAAGATTCAGCGGCGATGAATAAAGATTCAGGGCGAGCTCTTGCTCTGTCCTGGATGCTGAAAATTGACTGTTTAAACGTCCCCATTGACTCTTGGACTGAAGGGGCTTTTCATGTTTATTAAAATGCGTCACTGACGCATTTATTTTCTCTTCACCAGTGAACGACGAAGGCGGACTCTATCGTTCTTTGAGAATGGTGCTGATTTATGTGCTCCAATTACTGTCACACAATCTTCTCGGCAAGACGAACAGCTTCGCTTACTTTAAAGTCTTAAAAATCTCCATTTTTTACTTTTATTTGCATCTCAACGCTTTCGCAAGAAACATGTGTTTGCCAAAATGAACATACATTACCATCGAAATTATCGACATTCAAAAATATCTCGGATTTTTTACCTTACCTTCAACTTGTCATAAGATCTAGGAAAATGACGGAAAAAATCTTAAATTTACAGGACGTAATTTCATATATCTTATCCTCAATTCAAGCTAAGAAAACTTAAAAAATATTTACGGGTCATTAAGTTATGAACGAAGATGTCAAAGCGTTGCGTTGCTTCGATTAGGCCGACAAAATTTAAAGCCAAAGACCGGACTATGTGACCCCGAAGGATTTTGGTATCCTAAAACCGAATCCGTTATCCAAATTTTTCCTATACGTCAGGTTTTTGAGATATCCTAACCTGAAAGTGCAAAAATGGCTATTTTTAGCCATATTTGAGGCAATATAACACGATCAACAATTTTTTTTCCTAAAAACTGTTAACGCCATCGTTTAGTACTCCTTTTTATCTTCCATTTTCATTTTTGATCACCCCGAACCGATTTTTCTTCGCCGAGATATCACACACTAACCATTCAGTTTCTCTTCACCTTGCATTGTTCCACAATGCATTGTGGAACTGAAATGGTTAATGTGTGATATCTCGGAGAAAAAAAATTGGTTCGGGATGATCAAAAATGGAAATGGAAGATAAAAAGGAGTACTAAACGATGACGTTAGCAGTTTTTAGAAAAAAAAAATTGTTGATCGTGTTATATTGCCTCAAATATGGCTAAAAATAGCCATTTTTGCACTTTTAGGTTAGGATATCTTGAAAACCTGACGTACAGGAGCAATTTTGAGTTCGGATTCGGATTCAGGGCATCAAAATCCTTCGGAAATGTTTGGTCTGCTTTCTAGCTTTTGACTTTTGTCAAATTTTGTCGGACGCAACGCTTGGACATTTTCAGTCATAACTTAAGAACCATTGAAGACTTTTCAACTTTTATCGGCTTCAAGTAAAGATAAGGTATATAAGATTAGTTTCTGTAAATTTCAGAGTTTTTCTATTAATTTTAAACGAGTTATCGCGTTTCAAAGTCATCACCGATTTTTATTACCGCTCGCGCTAGCCATAACCTGTGGGCTACTTTTCGAAAAAGTTCGATTTTATCGTATCATTAATCGATATCAAATGTATACAATTTTTTTTTCTTCAAATTGAAAAATTTCTCAAAATTTTTGAAATATTATCATTAATATGAGCCAAGAAAACTCGAGAAAAAATCTTTACGGGTTTTTGAGATACAAATAAAAATGTTCAAGCGTTACTTCGAAGTATACGGTTGAAGATTGATCATTTAAGATAAAAATTGATCTTTTTAGTTTAAAATTAAACTAGTAGGTGGAAAATATATGTATTTTGTTGAAAATTGGTCTTTTTGCTGAAAAATTAATCTTTTAAGTTCAAAATTCATTCCTTTTGGCTGAAAATTAAACTATTTAGATAAAAATTGATTTTTCTGTTCAAAAATTAATTATTCCAGTTAAAAATTAATTTCTTTGGTTGAAAATTGATCTATATCAGTTTAAAATTTAACTATCTTGTTGAAAATTCGATCCTTTTTTATAAAAAATTAATTTTTTCAACTAAAAAATTAACTATTTAATTTTTTAATTGAAGCTAATCTTTTTTATATTGAAAAACAAAATATTTATTAGATATTTAATTTATTTTGTTGAAAAATTATTTGGTTAAAAATGCATTTTTCTGGTTGAAATTATTTCATTTTAATAGAAAATTAATTTATTTGGTTGAAAATTGATATATTTTATTGAAAATTAGTCTCTTCTAGTAAAACATTAATCTTCTTGGTTTAAAATTAATCGTTTTAGTGAAAAATTCATTTCTTTGGTTGAAAATGTAACTATTTTGTTAAAAATTCTTTTTTTGGAATGAAAATTTCTCTATTTTAGTTAAAAATTCAACTATTTAAATGAAAATGTATATATTTTGATGAAAATCCGGCTTTGCTGATAAAAAATTAATCTCCTCGGTTGAAAATTCATTTCTTTGGTTAAAAATTTAACTATTTTGTTGAAAATTCGTTCTTTTTTAATCAAAAATTAATTTTTTGAATTGAAAATTCACATGTTTCATTTTTTAATCAAAGCATATTTTTTTAGCAGAAAATTAAAATATTTTTTTGGCAAATTCATGTATTTTGTTAAAAATTCGTTCTTCTTTCTTATAAAATTATTATTTTTGGCAGAAAATGTAAATATTTAGTTAAGATATTTGAGTTAAAAATTCAACTATTTCGTTGCAGAAATATACAATATTTTTAAAATTGAAAATTCATCTCTTCTGCTGAAAAATTAATCTTCTTGGTTGAAAATTTATTTCTTTGGTTAAAAATTTAATGTTGGAAATTCCTTCTTTTTTAATCAAAAATTAATTTTTTCAACTGAAAATTCAGCTGTTCCATTTTTTAATTAAAAAATATTTTTTTAGTAGAAAATAAAAATATTTTTTTTTTGAAATTCATTTATTTTGTTAAAAATGTATCCTTCTTTCTTAGAAAAATATTATTTTTGTTGTTGAAAATTAATCATTTCAGTAAAAAAGTCATTTCTTTGATTGAAATTTGATCTATTTTAGTTAAAAATTCAACCATTTGGTTGAGAAATATATAAATTTTTTTACTTGAAAATTCATCTTTTCTTCTAAAAAATTAATCTTCTTGGTCGGAAATTCTTTGTTTGAGTGTAAAATTCGTTTGTTTGGTTGAAAGTGCAACTATTTTCTTGACAATGTTTTTTTTTCGGTTAAAATTTTTTATTTTATTTATTTTTTATTTTAAAATTCAACTATTTGGTTAAAAGATCATTTATTTGGTTAAAAATTCATTTTTTTGGTCGGAAATCAATCTTTCTGTTTGAAAATTCTTTTTTTTTTATTATAATTCAAATATTTTGTTTAAAATTCTGTATTTTTTTCAGTGAAAATTAATTTTTTTCGCCTGAAATTTTAGTATTTCATTTTTGGGTAAAATTTGGTCATTTTACGTCTACAAGTAAATTACTTGGTTGAAAATTCCTGATTTTGTTAAAAAATTGTGTTTTTTGGTAAAAAAATTCAACTTTCTGTTTAAAGTTTATCTTTTTGGTTGAAAATTCAACTATTTACATGAAAATTAATTTTTGTTGTTGTGAAAGATCCATCGTTTTAACTGAAAATTAATTTTTTTGGTCAAAAATTTAACTATCTGTTTGAAAATTAAGTTTTTCAACTGAAATTTTATTTTTTCAATTTTGGTTCGGAATATATATTTTTTAGTTGAAAAAGTACTTGGTTGAAAATGCATGATTTTGTTAAAAAAATTTATTATCCGTAGAAAATTCATCTTTCTGTTTAAAAATTTATCTTTTGGGTTGAAAATTCAACTTTTTACGTGAAAATTTATTTTCATTTTGATAAATATTCATCAATGTAACTAAAAATTCCCTTTAATGATTAGAAATTGAACTATTTGTTTAAAAAATAAGTTCTTTGACAGAAACTTTAACGTTTTCATTTTTGATTAGAAATTTACATTTTTTAGTTGAAAATTCATGTATTTTATTGAAAATTCGTCTTCTATGTTAGAAAATTAATTTTCTTGGTTGAAACTTCATCATTTCGGAATAAAAATTTGTTTCATTCATTTCAATAGGGCTACATGCGAGAAGTTTTTTCTCTCAACTCAAGAACTTCTTGAATTTTGTACATCGACTTTAGCTTTTGTCATGACCCAGGAAATTTGTGTAAAAATCTGAAATTTATAGGGCGCAACCTTTCAAATCTTATCTTTAATTCAAGCCGATAAAATTTTAAAAATCTTCACGGATTTCCAAGTTATGAATAAAAATGTCCAAGCGTTGCCTCGAATTTCAGTCGGCTTTGGTCGACTGAAACTGGATGCAGACACGCTTGGACATTTTAATTTATATCTCAGGAACGCCTAAATTATTTTTAAGTTTCAATAATTTAAAATAAATATCAGACTTTGCAGATTGCTTCCTGTAAATTTCAGAGTTTTTCTACAAATTTCGACCAAGTTATTGTTTTTTGAAGACAACAGTGATTTTCAGTACCGCTCGTTGCATTGCCTAATTTGCTCTTAACAGTCGACGCAACGCTTAGACATTTTCGGTCATAACTTAAGAACCTATAAAGATTTTTTAACTTTAATCGGCTTAAATGAAAGCTTAGATATATAAGATTGCTTCCTGTAAATTTCAAAAAATTTCTGCAACTTTTGACCGAGTTATCTAGCTTCAAAGTCATCAGTAATTTTCGTTGCTGCTCGCGCTAACCGTACAGATACCTTCCGACGGTAGAGTAGTCCGAATCACAAACTTTTAATTTTATCCCACACAATCCAGACATCAATAAAGTTGCTCAACTTTGAAAAACTTTTCTTAAAACAAATTTGAGGTTGATTTTCGAGAAAAAAAGAATGACTGGTGCCAAAATTTCTCTTCAATCAATCACTTTGGATCTTTCTCAAGACTCTGCGAAGCTGATACACACAAATGATGTTTATGTGGTCTATATAAACATTTAGAAAAAAATGTGAATTGAAAGATGTTTCGGTAAGTCTCAGCACCTGTGCAATGTATCATTGATAGAGGTAACTGTCCCACGCGAGACTTATTTTTACTTCTGCGTTATAAATGCTGATGGAAATAACGAAAATAGCAGGGGTTAAATTCCAACCGCAGAAATAGAAATCTGAGCGCACTTGAACGTAGCAGAAGGCCCAATCGTTCACTGACAATCAAGATCTTGACGATGCCGAAATGTCATTTATTTTCTTATTGCAAAATTTAGATCTCACAGACAGTTTCAAAAGATCGCTTGCTTTCATTTATTCATAAAATAATCAAATATTCATAACTTTAATTTTTGTAACACTTGTTTTTAGTACAAAATTTGTTTTTAATTGTTAAAAATTTGAATGTTGAAAATTCAACTGAACTGGAGAAAAATCCATTTTTAACAGTTGAAGACTCAATTTTCTTCACTTTCCAAATAATGGAAATTCAACACTTAAAATTCAACTGTTTAAAATTCAAGCTTAAAAAATCAAATTTTTAAATTTTGAAAATTCAACTGATAAAAAATCTACGGTTAAAAATTCAATTATTGAAAATCAGGGTTAACACTCAAATTTTTGTATAAACGAATATTCGTTCGTTTTGTTATTTCAAAATTGAGATCTCAGAGAGATTTTTAATCAATAATAATAACATTAATAACACTTGCTTTTAATCTAAAATTCAATACTTTAATTTTGAACACTTTAATTTCCGACTGTGGAAGATTCAACAATACTAAAGAAAAATGAATGTTCAACAGAGGAAAATTCAATTTTGAATTGTCTTCCATTTTTAGCAGTAAAATTTTCATCGGTTGAAAATTCAATTTTCAACAGTAGAATTTTCAACTGTTGGAAATTCAACTATTCAGAATTCGAGTGTTAAATATTGATTTTTAATACTTGAATTTTCAACACTTGAATTTTCAACTGTTGAAAATTCAA
>CAKNYM010051570.1:171898-196703 GCA_932195095.1 Andricus curvator | reverse complement strand
CGATGATAACATTCAACGTTCTTGTTGCTGTTGTTGTTGGTAATGGTGTTAGAAGTTTAAGGCAAGATAAATAATTTTAAATATTTTTGCGTTAGACTGATTAGAGAATGTGAAATCGTTCTAGGCCTCTAACATTCTCTAATGGTAATGTTTATTATTTAATATTTTATAATAATGATGAGATATCATCTATGCGTTCCGGACTAGGTCTAGTTCATTTTCAGAATACACTGAATAGAATAAGCATATTCCTCTTCTATTCGATGATAAAATGCAACGTTTTTGTTATTGTAGTTGTTGTTCATGATCTTAGAAGTTTGAGGCCAGTTAAATAAATATGAATATTGTTGCGTTATGCTAATTAGATAATGTAAACCCGTTTGAGACATCCACCAGTGTGTGATGGTAATGCTCATTGTTTCATATTCTACAGTATTGATAAGATGTCATCCATCGTTTCGAACTAGATCCAGTTTATGTTCAAGATACATTTAATAGAAGAAGCATATTCATCTTCTATTCGATGATAACATTCAACGTTCTTGTTGCTGTTGTTGTTGGTAATGGCGTTAGAAGTTTAAGGCAAGATAAAATAATTTTAAATCTTGTTGCGTTAAACTGATTAGAGAATATGAAACCGTTTTAGGCCCCTAACATTCTCTAATGGTAATGTTTATTATTTCATATTTTATAATAATGATGAGATATCATCTACGCGTTTCGGACTAGGTCTAGTTCATTTTAAGAATACACTGAATAGAATAAGCATATTCCTCTTCTATTCGATGATAAAATTCAAGGTTCTTATTATTGTAGTTGTTGTTCATAATTTAAGAAATTTAAGGCCAGTTAAATAAATATGAATGTTGTTGCGTTATGCTAATTAGATAATGTCAACCCGTTTGACACCTCCACCAGTGTGTGATGGTTATGCTCATTGTTTCATATTCTACAATAATGATAAGATGTCATCCAGTGTTTCGACCTAGATCCAGTTTATGCTCAAAATACATTTAATAGAAGAAGCATATTCATCTTCTATTCGATGATAACATTCAACGTTCTTGTTGCTGTTCTTGTTGGTAATGGTTTTAGAAGTTTAAGGCAAGATAAAATAATTTTAAATCTTGTTGCGTTAGACTGATTAGAGAATGTGAAATCGTTCTAGGCCTCTAACATTCTCTAATGGTAATGTTTATTATTTGTTATTTTATAATAATGATGATATATCATCTACGAGTTCCGGACTAGCTCTAGTTCATTTTCAGAATACACTGAATAGAATAAGCATATTCCTCCTCTATTCGATGATAAAATTCAACGTTCTTGTTATTGTAGTTGTTGTTCATGATCTTAGAAGTTTGAGGCCAGTTAAATAAATATGAATATTGTTGCATTATGATAATTAGATAATGTAAACCCATTTGAGACCTCCGCCAGTGTGTGATGGTAATGCTCATTGTTTCATATCCTACAATAATGATAGTATGTCATCCAGCGTTTCGACCTAGATCCATTTTATGTTCAAGATACATTTAATAGAAGAAGCATATTCATCTTCTATTCGTTGATAAAATCCAGTGTTGTTATTGTTGTTCATAATGTCAAAAGTTTTAGGTCAGTTGAATAATTATCAATATTGTTTGATTAGACGGCTCAGTAATGTAAAAAAAGTTTAAGACCTCTTTCAGTGTGATGGTCAAACATGAAAAAACACGTAAAACATGAAATAATAAACATCAACATCACACACTGGTAGAGGCATACAACCTTTTCACATTATCCAACCAGACTTACAAAAAAAAACATTTTAAAATCATAGAAGAGTGATGAATAATTCGAGAAAGAGTGTCTTTTTCTCTGTTTCAATGCAAAAGTGAAAAATTGGCAAGCTACACGGAGTCTATTTCTGTTTTTAGATTCTTGAAATAAAAAATTTCCTTCTAATGTATTGGGACAAGCCCCAGGGTGATCTCTAAAAAGATAATAAATAAATTATAAGCACAGAAGAAAGTTTCCTCCGTCATGGTCATATTTATTGGTATAAGCAAACTTCTCCAAATTAGAGGGAATGAACTTTATAACTGTATCAAATCTTGATTATCCTTACTTTAGGTGGTAGTAAATGTAAGGTAGACACTGTTAGAAATTTTTATCGCGATTTAACTAGAAATGTAGTCGAAGTGATATGAATATAAGTATAGTAAATTTCCTATGCATGTTTATTGTTTAGTTCTCTGAATTATGATAAATTCTAGTTTCTATGTCTTTCAATTATTTGATTACTGTATTGATAATAAATACAGTTGGAACTATCAATAAGGATAATGATATACTACAGTTCAATTATAAAAGTAACTTAATTCGTACATTGTAAAATTGAAAAGTAAAAAGCCTCATCTTTCCGATTTGCGATTATGGTTGTTTGGTGTATGATAGCATTGCAGATGAACTGAATTTGAAACTTGAGCGTTCTATCAGCGCATGCATTAATTTTATTGATATTATTTCTAAGAGTTAACACATAACACAGTGGTGAAAAAGCAGGATTTCTGTATATAGACAAGAGAAGACGATTCTTAATGGATAACTTCAGTAATGAAAAATGAAGCTTCTCAGTACCTTTGCAACAATGAAAACAAAACTTGCTTTCTCATCAAGCATGATCTTTCCAAACATTTAGATCAAATCACTAATCCTACTTTAGAAATCACGCATTGGTAGCACATCATTTCAGCTCATAAATATATTCTGTTGAATTTGATTTACTATAACCATTACTTATTTATTCAATCTCCATCATATTATTTTGATAGATCATCTCCTTCCCTATCATATTCTTAAAGTTACCGTATTGATCAGACATTCATGAGTAAATATTTGAGGTTCCTTCTTGTCAGCTGGTCCTATATCAACATTTTTAAAATATTGATCTCAACGCAGCTAGGGAGGAATGTGTTCAGAATTTAAGAATAAAATCAATATTGTCAATATTGATATAAGACCAGCAGACAAAATAGAACTAACATCAAATATTAATCTCCACTATTTGCTTCGCGTCTAAGAGTCTAGACTACTAGATAGTTTTTTATTTACCCTATACAACTCTAGTGCTAATTATACTAAACATGAGCATCTTTCGATTCAAGTTTGTAATTATACATTTTCTTACGTATATCCTGTTCCTCAAAGGGCTAATTAGTCCTAGGGACTTTCTGGAAATACAAACACATACACCACTTTGCAAACACGAACATTTTTGCATGAAATCGTAAAAGTTGAAAATAGCGGTAGACGAATAAATTTGATGCATTTTACGAGAGAATATTCGTTAAAAGTCCGCTAAACTGGCTCGTACAAAAAGTCGTTATTTACGAGTGGTGCATCATCAAATCAATACATTTCATTTATCAAAGCGTCGCGTTGTTCTAGTGCACTATAATAATTCAAAAAGCCACAAAACCGCTTTGTTGGAAAAACAATTATTTATACCGTCAATCACGGGGTACAATTTATAGAGTAGAGAATTTTCGTTAAATAAATGAGATGTAAGCGAACAAAACATGATAAATCCATCCGAGATGATTCATCAATAGTTAGACAAATGCTGTATCTAAAAGATACCTGGGATAGATGAAAAACGATCTAACTGGCTTTGCAATATTATCAAATTATTGAATCTATTATCTTGGATTTATGCAGTTTTTATACCATAGTGAATATTTGAGTACAAAATAGAGTAATTTTAATTGATCTATGTTGAAGGTTACATCATTTTTGAAGCTTAATTTTAATGGGGTAGAATTTTGTATATGAAACAAGGATCAATAATATTTCTCGAGTCTTGAAAAAGCGTCACTCGTTTTCATCAAAAAGTGGATTTATCATATTTTGTTCCTTAATCCTCAATTATTTATATTGTCAATCAAAGGGTACAATCAACAGTGCAGAGAATTTTTATTAAATAAATCTCAATGTTTATCCAATATTATCGAATTATGAAACCTATTAGCTTGGATTTATGCATTTTTTATAGCATATTAAACGATTATCAAACCGTTCCAGATAGTTCTGATTTTATTAACTTCAGATAAAAATTATCCACATTTGTGGATTCAGAATTAATTTTGACACAAATTCCTTCACCTATACAAAAGTGTTTCTTTAGATTCAACTAGTTTCGACTCCCACTTCTAAAAAATTTAGAACTTCCTGGGACGAACCGAAAATGTTTTAACCAAATAGTTGGATTTTCAACAAGAAAGTTACATTTATAACAGAACAAAAAATTAACAAATTTCCAACAAAATAGTTAAAGTTTCAACTAAAAAATATGAATTTTCAACTAAACAGTTGAATCTTGACTACAGTGATTTTCCTACGAGAAATGGTAAATATTCCATTTTTACTGGGAAATTTATCATTTTAGTTAAAAATGCAACTATCTTGTTGAAAATTTGTTCCTTTTTCGGTTAAAAATTCTTTTTTCACTGAAAATTGAACTATTCCAGTTTCTCTGGTAAATTTTTCTTTTTTAGTTGAAAATTTAACTATTTTGGTGAAAATTCATGTATTTTGTTCAAAAGTCGTCTTTTTTCATAGAAAATTATTCTTGTGGAATGAGAATTCATAATTTTTGTTGAAAATTGAACGACTTAAGAAAATGTTTGATTCTTTTGTTGGATTTTTTTATTGATAATTAATTTTGTTAATTGAAAATTTTAATGTTCAATTTTGAGTGGAAAATGTTTTCATTTTAGTTAAAAATATAACTATTTTGTCAGAGATTCCCTTTGTTGAAAATTCAACTACTTGGTTAAAAATTGATCATTTTTAGTTGAAACTTTAATTTCTCAAAAATATTCACGTATTTTGTTGAAACTTCAACTATTTATTGAAAATTCATTGTTCTTTTGGTTTAACGTTAATTTTTTTAATGTAAATTTGAACATTTCATTTTTGGTGGAAAATTTATCATTTTAGTTAAAAATTAAACTGTTTTGTTGAGAAGTCATCTTTTTTTATTTGAAACTATTTTGTTGAGAATTTGTGTCTTTTTACGGTCAGAAATTTTTGGATTGAAAATTGAATCATTTCAGTTTTTGTGATAAATTTATCTTTTTTAGTTGAAAATTGAACTATTTGGATGAAAATTCATGTTTTATGTTCAAAATTCGTCTTTTTTAAAAGAAAAGTAATCTTGTTGGCTAGAAATTCATTTTTTCATTCTTTGCCAAAAAAATTAATTTTTAATCAGAAAAAAAATTTCAAGAAAATAGTTACATTTTTAACTAAAATGATAAATTTCCCACCAAAAATGTAAAAAACAACGAATTATCAATAAAAGAAGGGGATTTTCAAAAAATATTCAAAGTTTCAACAAAATACGTGAACTTTTAATAATAAGTTGAAAGTTCAACAAAGATATATAAATTTTCAATCAGCAAAATTGATTTCCCAAAAAAAAGCAATCTTCAAAATAATAATGAAATTTTTGAAAAAAGAGTTCAACCTTCAATCAAGTAGTTTGATTTTCAACAAAAAAGATGAATTTTCAACCAACAGGATTAATTTTCTATAAAAAAAAACGAATTAAAAAAAAACATGAGTTTTCATCCAAATAGTTGGATTTTCAAAAATATTGTTTGTTTCAGTCAAAAAATTAATTTTCAACCAAAAAAATTAAACAAATTTTCAACAAAATAATTACATTTTCAACTGATATGATACATTTTCACACAAAAATGGAATACTTAAATTTTTACTTAGAAAGATTAACGTTCATTCAAAGAGTAATAAAGTTTCAACAAATTGCGTGAATTTTAATGAAAAGTAGAATTTTTAACAAAAAAAGGCCAATTTTCAACCAAATAGTTGAATTTTCAAGAAAGAAATATAAAATTTCAATAAAACTTGGAATATTAAATTTTTTTTGTATACAATTAATTTTGGATCAAAGAAAAAGGAATCTTCAAAAATTACTTGAATTTGCAACAGAAGAGAGGAATTTTCAACTAAAATTAATCTTTAACCAATAAGAGAAATTCCCAACAAAAGAATTAAACTTTGAATCAAGCTTTTCAATTCTAAAAAAAAAAGATGAATTTTCAGCAAAGAAGATTAATTTTCTATAAAAAAAAAGAATCTTGAACAAAATACATGATTTTTCCCTCAAATAGTTAAATTTCCAACAAAATAGTTAAACTTTCAACTGAAAATTTTTTAACTAGAGCGATGAATTGCCCACGAAAAAATATAATATTTAAATTGTCATTTAAAAAAATTAACGTTAGACCAAAATAACAATTAATTTTCAATAAATAGTTGAATTTTCAACAAAATACATGAATCTTTTTTAAAAGTTGAACTTTCAACTAAAAATGATCAATTTTCAATCAAATAGTTGAATTTTCAACTAAGAAATATAAATTTTCAACCAAAAATGGAATATTTAAATTTTCAATCAACAAAATTAATTTTCAACCAAAATAGGAATCTTAAAAAAATAGTCAAATTTACAACTAAAATAAAAACATTTTTCACCCAAAAAATGGAGTACGAAAATTTTCATTTCACAAAATTGATTTTAAAAAAAAATTCGAACAAAAGAGTTAAACTTTTAATTAAGTTGTTTAATTTTCAACAAAAAATATGAATTTTCAACGAACAAGAAAAATTTTCTATCAGAAAAGATGAATTTTCAATGAGTAAAAATTTTTCAATCACGAGAATAACAAAATTTTAATCATAATGTGGAAATTTTAAGCGCAAAAGGCAAATATTCTCAAAAAAGGTGAATATGACTTTTTTAGTCAAAGTTAATTTTCAACAAAATAATTGAATTTTTTACGAAGAAAGATTTATCAGACTAGGGAGAGAGAAAAATTCAATCAAGTTGTTGAATTTTCAACCAAAAAACATGAATTTTTAATAAACTAGTTTAATATTCAATTCACAAATGAGAATTTTCAATAAAATAATTACATTTTCAACATGAAATTATTGGATCAATTCCCAACCAAGAAAGGATTACATTTCACCTAATAATAGTTGGTTTTTTATTTAAAGAAAATCAATTTTCTAAGAAAAAAGAAATTAATTTTCAACCAAAAAGCCAATTTTCAAAAAAATAGTTCAATTTTCAACCAAAGAGATGAATTCTCAGCAAAAAATGTAATAGATCATATTTCAGCAAAAAAATGATATTCAAAATAAAAAATTAAAAATTAAAATGAACAAAAAAAGACAAATTTTCAACCAATAGTTGAATTTTCTGCTAAAAAAGAGAATTTTTCAACCAAGAATGGTATAGTTAAATTTTCTTTTGAACAAATTAATGTTTAACTTAAAGAGAAAAGGAATTTTTAACCAAACAGTTGAATTTTTTAACAAATAGTTGAATTTTTGAAGTGAAAAAAAGAATATTCAAAAATTACATAAATTTTCAACCGGGTAGTTATATTTTCAACTAAACAAAATAAATTTTCAATGAAGAAGATTAATTTTGAACAAAATAGATCAATTTTCAACAAAATATTTCAATTTTCAACTAAAGAAGATTAATTTTTAACTGGAAAAATTAATTTTCTACAAAAAAAGATGATTTTTCAACCATGAAGATTAATTTTCCACCCAAAAAGATGAATTTTTAAGCTAGAAAAAAAGAATTAAAAAAAAATTATATGAATTTTCCACCGCACAGTTATATTTTCAACTAAAAAAGTAAATTTTTAACAAAGAAGATTAATTTTAAAATAAATAGATCAATTTTCAACAAAATCTATCAATTTTCAAGTAAAAAAGAATAATTTGTATCTGGAAAGATTCGTTTTCTACTAAAAAAGATTAAATCTCAACAAAAGCAGATGAATTTTCAACCAAGCAGTTTAATTTTCAATTAAATATTTAGGTCTTTAGGTATGTATTTTATTATTCATTTAATATTTACTTAATCACAGTTAACTCCAAATTCTAAAATGTGAATTTTCACCCAAAAAAATTAAATCCTATCCAAAAAACACGAATTAATTACTTTTTTTTTACAACGATAGTGTTAACGAAGTTACCTTTGTAAATAAGAAACGAATTAGTCACATTTTGCGAATATTTTTTGATTCTATCAATTCCAATTTTGGCATTTAATTTTCGATAAATTATTTAGTACTGCAAAAATCATATTGAGCTTTCGAATATATTTTCCTGCTTAAAAAAAATAATGCAGCTAAAATTAAAGGCTGATTATTTTCTGAATTATTTATGTCTCAAATTTAAAAGTAATAGAAATAAGGAAGTTCTAAATCTTCCGGAAGTGGGAGTTGGAACTAGAGAAATCTGTAGAAACACTTTTAGAATAAAACGATTAATTCCCAGAGCTATGGAAATTTATAGCTCAATACATGTAGAATAATTATCATTTTTCAAACCTAGAATTCTATTTTTTTTTTTTTTTTAGTATTTCAGAAACAAGCACTTTTGGTTTAGCATTCAGAATAATCAAAAGTTTTATTATTTGGTTAAAAATTTAATTATTTTGTTTAAAATGCAAAAAATATTGTCATAAAATGATCCTATTTTGGTTGAAAATACAACTATTTTTAAGAAAATTTAAATGTTTTGTAGAAAACTCTTTTTCTTCTTAACTTAAAATTCATTTTTTTAGTTTCAATTTAACTATTCCATTTTGAGTTAAAAAAATATTATTATTTTTTTTTTAATTCAACTATTTGGTAGAAAATGTATGAAATTTGTTAATAATTCAATTATTTTATTAAAAATGTATTTGGTTGAATATTCGCTTTCTGGTGTACAAATTTTTTATTATTGAAAATTCAAATATTTGGTTGAAAATTTAACTGTTTGGTTAAAAATTAACTTTCTTTGAAAATTAAATGTTTTATAGAAAATTCTTTTCTTTTTAAACAAGTTTAAAAATTCATCTATTGGTAGAAAATGTATGAAATTCGTTGAAAATTCAACTATTTTTTTCAAAATGAATGTATTAGGTTGAATATTCGCTTTCTGGCTTAAAACTTTTTTTATTGAAGATTCAACTATTTGGTTGAAAATTAAATTTTTGTTTGAAAATTCAAATATTTTGTAGAAAATTCATCTTTTTGGCCTGAAAACCAACTATTTTGGTAGAAAATTCAATTATTTGGTTGAAAGTTAACTTTTTTGTTGAAAAATCAAATATTTTATAAAAATTTTTTGTCTTTTCAATTAAAAATTTATTTCTTCAGGTAAAAATGAACTATTCTACTTTGGGTTGAAAGCTAATCTTTTTTAGTTTGAAAATTCAGCTATTTGGTAAAAAATCTATGAAATTTGTTGAAAATTCTATTATTTTATCAAAAATGAATGTATTTGGTTGAATATTCGCTTTCTGGCTTAAAAATTTTTTTATTGAAAATTTAACTATTTGGTTGAAACTTACATTTTTTGTTGGAAATTCAAATATTTTATAAAAAATTATTTTCTTTTCAATCAAAAATTCATTTTTAGGCACAATTTAACTATTCCACTTTGAGTTAAAAAATTATCTTTTTTAATTTAAAAATTCAACTATTTGGTAGAAAATGTACGAAATTGGTTGAAAATTGAATTATTTGATTAAAAATGAATGTATTTGGTTGAATATTCGCTTTCTGGGTTGAAACTTTTTTTATTGAAAATTTAACTGCTTGGTGAAAAATTAACTTTTTTGTTGAAAATTCAAATATTTTATAGAAAATTCTTTTGTTTTAAATTGAAAATTCATTTTTTAGAGAAAATTTAACTATTCCATTTCGGGTTAAAAACTGATCTTCTTTAGTTTAAAAATTCAACTATGTGGTAGAAAGTGTATGAAGTTTCTTGAAAATTCAATTATTTTGTTAATAATGTATCTATTTTGTTCAAAATATGCTTTCTGGTTTAAAATTAATTAATTTAGCTAGTTTTCAGGATTAATGAGAAAACTTGGAAATGCTGTTAACTATTTTTGTTGAAAATTCATTTATTTTATTAAAAATGAATGTATTTTGTTGAATATTCGCTTTCTTGCTTAAAACATTTTTCATTGAAAATTTAACTATTTGGTTGATATTTTAACTGTTTGGTTGAAAATTAACTTTTTTGTCGAAAATTCAAATATTTTATAAAAACTTCTTCTGTTTTAAATTGAAAATTCATTTTTTTAGACAAAATTTAACTATTCTATTTTGGGTTAAAAACTGATCTTTTTTAGTTTAAAAATTCAACTAATTGTTAGAAAGTATATGAAGTTTCTTGAAAATTCAATTATTTTGTTAATAATGTATCTATTTTGTTCAAAATATGATTTCTGGTTTGAAATTCATTAATTTAGCTAGTTTTCAGGATTAATGAGAAAACTTGGAAATGCTGTTAACTATTTTTGTTGAAAATTCATTTATTTTATTAAAAATGAATGTATTTGGTTGAATATTCGCTTTCTGGCTTAAAACGTTTTTTATTGAAAATGTAACTATTTGGTTGATATTTTAACTGTGTGGTCGAAAATTACCTTTTTTTTTAAATTCAAATATTTTGTAGAAAATTCATCTTTTTGGCCTAAGAAACAACTATTTTAGTAGAAAATTCAATTATTAGGTTTAAATTTACCTTTTTTGTTGAAAATTCAAATATTTTATAAAAAATTATTTTCTTTTCAATCAAAAATTCTTTTTTTTATGCACAATTTAACTAGTCCACTTTGAGTTAAAAAATTATCTTTTTTAATTCAAAAATTCAACTATTTGGTAGAAAATGTACGAAATTTGTTGAAAATTTATTTATTTCATTAAAAATGAATGCATTTGGTTGAATATTCGCTTTCTGGTTTGAAACTTTTTTATTGAAAATTTAACTGCTTGGTTGAAAATTAACTTTTTTGTTGAAAATTAAAATATTGTATAGAAAATTCTTTTGTTTTAAATTGAAAATTCATTTTTTTAGAAAAAATTTAACTATTCCATTTCGGGTTAAAAACTGATCTTCTTTAGTTTAAAAATTAAACTATTTGGTAGAAAGTGTATGAAATTTGTTTAAAACTCAATTATTCTATTAAAAATGAATGTATTTGGTTGAATATTCGCTTTCTGGTGAAAACATTTTTTATTATTGAAAATTTAAATATTTGGTTGAAAATTTAACTGTTTGATTAAAAATTAACTTTTTTTGAAATTTAAATTATTTTATTAATAATGTATATATTTTGTTCAAAATATGCTTTCTGGTTTAAAATTCATTAATTTCGCTAATTTTCAGGATTAATGAGAAAACTTGGAAATGCTGTTAACTATTTTTGTTTAAAAATTCATTAATTTTAATAAAAATGAATGTATTTGGTTGAATATTCGCTTTCTGGCTAAAAACGTTTTTTATTGAAAATGTAACTATTTGGTTGATATTTTAACAGTTTGGTTGAAAATTAACTTTTTTTTTTTGAAAATTCATCTTTTTGGCCTAAAAAACAACTATTTTTGTAGAAAATTCAATTATTTGGTTGAAACTTTCCTTTTTTGTTGAAAATTCAAATATTTTATAAAAAGTTATTTTCTTTTCAATCAAAAATTCATGTTTTGAGGCACAATTTAACTATTCCACTTTGAGTTAAAAAATTATCTTTTTTAATTTAAAAATTCAACTATTTGGTAGAAAATGTACGAAATTTGCTGAAAATTAAATTATTTGAATAAAAATGAATGCATTTGGTTGAATGATCGCTTTCTGGTTCGAAACTTTTTTATTGACAATTTAACTATTTGGTTGAAAAAACTGTTTGGTCGAAAATTAACTTTTTTGCTGAAAATTTAAATATTTTATAGAAAATTCTTTTCTTTTTAATTGAAAATTAATTTTTTAGAGACAATTTAACTATTCCATTTCGGGTAAAAAACTGATCTTTTTTAGTTTAAAAATTCAACTGTTTGGTCGAAAGTGTATGAAGTTTGTTCAAAATTCAATTATTTCATTAAGATATATATATATATATATATATATATATGTGTGCGTGTGTGTGTATTTTGTTCAAAATTCGTTTTGTGGTTTGAAATTAATTTTTTTACTGAAAATTTAACTATTTGGTAGAAAATGTATGAAATTTGTTGAAAATTGAATTATTTTATTAAAAATGAATGTATTTGGTTGAATATTCGCTTTCTGGCTTAAAACTTTTTTTATTGGAAATTTAACTATTTGGTTGATATTTTAACTGTTTGGTTAAAAATTAACTTTTTGTTTGAAAATTCAAATATTTTGTAGAAAATTCTTCTTTTTGGCCTAAAAAAACTATTTCAGTAGAAAATTCAATGATTTGGTTGAAATTTACCTTTTTTGTTGGAAATTTAAATATTTTATAACAAATTATTTTCTTTTCAATCAAAAATTCATTTTTTAGGCACAATTTAACTATTCCACTTTGAGTTAAAAAATTATCTTTTTTAATTCAAAAATTCAACTATTTGGTAGAAAATGTATGAAATTTGTTTAAAACTCAATTATTCTATTAAAAATGAATGTATTTGGTTGAATATTCGCTTTCTGGTGAAAAACATTTTTTATTATTGAAAATTTAAATATTTGGTTGAAAATTTAACTGTTTGGTTAAAAATTAACTTTTTTTGAAATTTAAATTATTTTATTAATAATGTATTTATTTTGTTCAAAATATACTTTCTGGTTTAAAATTAATTAATTTCGCTAATTTTCAGGATTAATGAGAAAACTTGGAAATGCTGTTAACTATTTTGGTATAAAAGTTTAGAGTCTTTTTATAAGCAGATGTTTAGTGAGTGAAGAGTCAATAATCTTCCATGCTTTTACTAATCATGTTCTTGAAAAAAGGGATTCATCATCTTTTGTTCGTTTGATCGTGAAATATTTATTTATAGAGTAGAGATTTTTTGCGAAATAAATGAAGTCAAGTGTATAACACAACCTCGTTGTAATGAACCTGTGGTAATTGTTTATTTGCTCTGTCTTAACGAGGAGCTTCTGCCAGAGCTCTCGCTGGTTTACCAGTTGAAAGCTTGAAAGCAAACACAGAACTCTCTCTCTCTCTCTCTCTCTCTCTCTCTCTCAGCAGTTCAGTCAGTCTGTTTGTGTTTGGGTATGTTTGATTTTATGAGGCAACCCTCCGACTTCCTATGTGCCAGACATCTTCTGATTTGCGATTTCATTAATTATTCTAGGTGCATAATAACTGTACTGGAGGTATTTCAAATTTAAATCTTCACTATAAAGCTGCTTCATTTTTGTACTATACGACACAATTTCAATAAGCCAATCAGAGCCACTAAATAAAATAAAAATTTCCATTGATAATAAATTTAACAAGGTAACAATGACACACTTCAGAGTCTACAATGCTCTTAACCCTTAAGGTGCTTCAAATCAGTCGGGTTTTAGAATAATACAAAATACGGCTACAAGGATGAATGGTTTGATGTGATATTTTTACCACATAATCTGAAGGCTTATATATGTGCATGACCAGAGCCCTTTTTTCAAAAAATGTGTTTTTTTTTTTTTAATTGAAAATATGCTGAATTTGCTGCGCCTGGAAATGGGCAAGGCGTCACTGAGAGTGTACCTATGGTGAACCGAAAACAGGCGCTCACCTTTTCAAAGTACGTTTGCAGGGTTGTGACTTGACCGGAAAACCGGGAAATAACCGGGAATTTTATTGACCTGGAAAAAACCGGGAAATGACCGGAAATTTATTTAAAAACCCGGAAATTTACTTCTGATCGATCTAAACATCCTTTAACACAAGACAGCAAAGAATTGCAAACAAATGAATTTTCAAACAAATACTTAAATTTTCCACTGACAAATATCAAACGATAAATGGAATAGTTGAAGATTTTAGTTTAAAAAAACGGATTTTCAACAAAATAGTTGAATTTTCAACCAAAAAAAATTTATTTTCACTAAAAAAGATCAAACTAAAACTATGGAATATTCAATCAGAGTTAGTTAAATTTTAAGTTGAAAAATTATTTTCAGCAAAAAAAAAACGTTAAGAAAAATAGTTACATTTTCAGAAAAAAGTGATGAATATTCAACCGACATTGTAAATCTTTGACTAGAATAGTTGAATTTTAAACCAGAAAGATGAATTTTCAACTAAAATTATTAATCTTTAACTAGAATAATTTAATTTTTTACCAAAAAGATAATTTTTAACCAAGAAGAATAATTTCTACCAAAAAATACGAATTTTCATCTAAAAAGATCATATTCAACTGGAAGAATAGGTAGATTTTCAGTTTAAAGAAATTACTTTTCATCTAAAGGAAAAACAAGTGTTCAATCAAATAGTTCATTTTTCAACCAAAGAAATACATTTTTAAATAAAATTATGAATCTTCAACCAAACAAAATTGAGTTTTAACAAAAAAGTTTAACTTTTAACCAAGTAATTTTATGTCCAACCTAAAACACAAATTTTCAACTAAAATGATAAATATTTAACTGCCATACTATAATTTTTAAAAGAAAAGAAGAATTTTGGAACAAGAAGATTAACTTTCAAACAAAAATCATTTTCTACCAAAAAAATCGTTTTTTTTTAATACATGGATTTTCAACAAATTAGTTGAGTTTTCAAATAAAAAAGACAAATTTTCATTAAAATTGTTAAATTTCGAACTAGGAAAGATCAATTTTCAATCAAAAATGGAACAGTTAAATTTTCAGTTGAAGAAATTAATTTTTAACCAAACTGATGAATTTTCAACTAAAATGATGAATCTTCAACTGAAATAGTTGAATTCTCAACCAAAAAAAATTGATTTTTACTAAAAAAGATCAAATTAAAAATATGGAATATTCAATCGGAGTTAGTTAAATTTTCTGTTAAAAAATTACTTTCAGAAAAAAAAACGTTAAAAAAAATAGATAGATTTAAAAAAAAAAGTGATGAATATTCAACCAAAATTGTAAATCTTTGACTTGAATAGTTGGATTTTAAACCAGAAAAAAGAATTTTCAACTAAAATTATGACTCTAGCTAGAATAATTGAATTTTTGACCAAAAAGATGAATTTTTAACCAAGAAGAATAATTTTTACCAAAAAAGACAAATTTTCATCTAAAAAAGATCATATTCAACTGGAATAATAGTTAGATTTTCAGTTTAAAAAAATTCCTTTTCATCTAAAGGAAAAACAAGTTTTCAATCAAATAGTTGATTTTCCAACCAAAGAAATGAATTTTTAATTAAAATGATAAATATTTAACTACAATACTTTAATTTTTAACAGAAAAGAAGAATTTTTGAACAAGAAGATTAACTTTCAGAAAAAGATAATTTTCTACCAAAAAAATCGTTTTTTTCAAAATACGTGGATTTTCAACAAAATAGTTGAGTTTTCAATTAAAATAGACAAATTTTCAATGAAATTGCTGAATTTCGAACCAGGGAAGATCAATTTTCAATCAAAAATGGAACAGTTAAATTTTCAGTTGAAGAAATTAATTTTTAACCAAACTGATGAATTTTCAACTAAAATGATGTATCTTCAACTAGAATAGTTGAATTTTTTACCGGAAATATGAACTTTCAACCATAAAGATTAATTTTCTACAAAAAAATATGAATTTTCCACAAATTACATAAATTTTCGAACAAACAGTTTAATTTTCATCAAAAAAATATGAATTTTCAATCAAAAATAGAGTAGTTAAATTTTCCTGTTAAAAATCTAATTCTTGACAAAAAGAATACAAATTTTTAACCAAATAGTTGAATTTTTAACTTAAAAACTAATAATTTTCAACAAAAAATGGAATAGTAACATTTTTGCTTTAAAAATAAATTTTAAACCAAACATAAGAGTTTTTAAGTAAAACAATGAATCTTCAACTGAAATAGTTGAATTTTCAAACAAAAAAAAATAATTTTTACTGAAAAAGATAAATTTTTAACCAGAAATTAAATAATCAAATTCAAAGTTCAAAAGTTAATGGTTAACCAAACAGCTGAATTTTCAACTAAAATTATGGAATTTTCAATTGGAATAAGTTAAATTTTCAGTTAAAAAAAATTATTAAAAAAAAAACTAACATTTAACAAAGAAACACTAACTTAAAAAAAGTTACATTTTCAAACAAAGTAATGAATTTTCAAATAAAATTGTAAATATGTAACTGCAACAGTTAAATTTTTTAACCAAAAAGATTAATTTTGAACCAAGAAGATTAATTTCTACCAAAAGAGACAAATTTTTAAATAAAAAAGATCATTTATCAACCAAAAATTGAATAATTAAATTTTTAGGAAGAGAATGAATGTTCAACCGAAGAGATTAATTTTTAACTGAAATTGTGGATTATTTAACTGAAATAATCAGAAAGCTCATTTTTCAATCAAAGAAATGAATTTTTAATTAAAAGGATGAATCTTCAAAAAAAAAAAAAAAATTAGTTTTCAACAAAAGAGTTTAACTTTCAACCAAATAATTTTATTTCCAACCTGAAAGTTGAATTTGCAATTAAAATGATAAATATTTAACTGGAATACTTGAATTTTTATCGAAATAGTTGAATTTTCAATCAAAAAGACAAATTTTCATCCAAATTGTTGAATTTTGAACTAGAAAGGATCAATTTTCAACTAAAAATGGAACAGTTGAATTTTCAGTTAAAGAAATTAATTTTTAACCAAACTGATAAATTTTCAACAAAAATAATGATGACCTCGAATTGGGATTTTTTAAATTCCTTTCTTTTAAATTCATATTTTCAATTAGCAAAAAAAAAAAAAGAACAAGACCATTTTTTGAAAAAATGGCTCTGGTCGTACACATGTATAAGCCTTTAGATTGTGTGGTAAAAATATTACATCAAACAATTCATTCTTGTAGCTGTAGTTTGTATTATTCTGAAAACCAACTCATTTGAAGCACCTTAAGTATGGACGATAATTAAAAATTTATCGTTACCAGAATATCTAGTTAATCTCACCAGAATATCTTGTTAAGTTCGCCGGAATACCTGGATATGCTGACCAGAAAACTGTTTAGTAAAAAAATCTGATTAAATTCACCATAAAACCTAATTAACCTTTAAGCATCGACGTGCGGTCTCACAGACCGCACAATGTTTCCGATATGTGGGTCCCTCTTCCCACTGGTGTAAAAGATTTTTCATTATAAAAATTAATAAAATTGATTAATTTGTTACTTTTTCCAATGAAGCTTCATACACTTGTATAAATTAAATACCAAAAACTTATTTATTTATTCAATTGGATATAAATATATACAATGGTCTTTGAGACCACAGGTCCATTTTAGTACAAAACACAAAAATAGGAAAATAAATTTTTGTTTCTTAGTAAATCTTTTTTCTCAAAATGAATTCCTTTTTCTTAACTGTTTAGTTTGCATACTAAAGGTAGGATTTTTTAGAAGACATTTGACTTTCAAACCCGAAAAGATGAATTTTCAGCAAAAATGTTAAGTTTCAATCAAGAAAGATAAATTTTCAACCAAATCGTTGAATTTTACAACGAAAAAAAACAAACAATTTTCAACCAAACAATTGCACTTAAAACCAAATAGTTGAACTTTCAAGCAAGAGAGGCGAATTTTTAACAAAAAAGTTGAGATTCTGAGCAAATAGATAAATTTTTGATCCAAGAAGATAAACGTTTAGACCGAAGAGACGAATGTTTAACAAAAAAGTTGAATTTACAACCAAGAAAGATTTTTCGTTCGAGACAAAAAAATGCAATCAAATTGATGAATTTTCCAGACGAAAATATTAATTTTCAACAAAAAATTTCATTTTTAACCAAACAGTTGAATTTTCATCAAATTTTTTATTTTTTCATGGAGCTGTTAAAATTTCAAGCCAATAAGACAAATTTCCTACAAAACAATTGAATTTTTCACCGAAAAATATGAATTTTTAACACAAAAGTTACTTTTCAACCTAACAGTTGAGTTTTAAATTAATAAGATTAATTTTTTACCAAAAAATACAAATTTTCAACAAAATAAATGAATTTTCATCTAAAAAAGAATCAAATTTGAGCCAAAAATGGAATAGCTAAATTTTGGGTTACAAAGTTAATTGAAAAAAAATTATCAACCAAAGAGATGAATTTTCGCCCAAAAAAATAAATATTCAACAAAAAAGTTGATTTCTAACCAAACAGTTGAATTTTGAACCACGTAGTTCATCTTTCTATCAAACTGTTGAAACTTCAAGTCAAAAAGAATTTTCTACAAAAAAGTTGAATTTTTCGCCGGCAAATATAAATTTTTAACAAAAAAGTTACCTTTTCACCAAAGAGTTGACTTTTTAACCAAGAAGATGAATTTTTTACAAAAAAATCTAGTTTTTCAACAAAATCAATGAATTTTCCTCTAAAAAAAATCAAATTTGAGCCAAAAATGGAATAGCTGAATTTAGGGTTACAAAGTTAATTGAAAAAAAAATTATCAACCAAAGAGATGAATTTTCACCCAAAAAAATGAATATTCAACAAAACAGTTGATTTCTAACCAAACAGTTGAATTTTAAACCACGTAGTTCGTTTTTCTATCAAACTGTTGAAACTTCAAGCCTAAAAGAATTTTATACAAAAAAGTTGAATTTTTCGCCGGCAAATATAAATTTTTAACAAAAAAGTTACTTTTGAACCGAAGACTTGACTTTTCAACCAAGAAGATTAATTTTTTACCAAAAAATAGAGTTCTTCAACAAAATAAATGAATTTTCATCTAAAAAAATCAAATTTGAGCCAAAAATGGAATAGTTGAATTTCCAGTAAGAAAAAGTAATTGAAGAAAAAAACAATTATTAACCAAACAGATAAATCTTCAACGAAAAAAAAATAAATTTTTAAGAAAAAAGTTAATTTGTAACCAAACAGTTGAATTTTAAAACAAATTGCTTAATTTTGTAAGATGTAATTTCTTCTAAAAGGGATAAACTTTCACACTAATAGACAAATTTTCAAGCAAAAAGAAGAATTTTCACTCGAATGATTTAATTTTATACCAAAGAGTTGAATTTTGAACCCAAACATATGAATTTGTACCCAGAAGATTAATTTTCTACCAAGAAAGATGAATTTGTAACCAAATAATTAATTTTTCAACTAAAAAAATATTAATTGTCATCAAAAAATGGAAAAGTCAAATGTTTAGTTGAAAAAAATTAATTTTCAACCATTAAAAAAACAACAAATTTTAAAAAAACAGATAAATCTTCAATTAAAAAAAATGAATTTTCAACAGCAAATTAATGTTCACCAAATAGTTGATTTTGTTACCATACTGTTAAATAACAAAAGAATTTTTAACCAAATAGTTTCATTTTTTTACTAAAATTTGTTACCAAAAAAGACGAATTTTCAACTAAAAAAAAGATTTCATCCGAAAATTGAACTGTTAGATTTTCTATTAAAACCATTAATTTTCAACGAAGAAAAAAAATCTCAACCAAAAATTTTCAACCATAAAAGGTTAATTTTCAAGTAGTTTCATTCTTAAACAAAAAAGATTCAATTTCCACACACACACAAAATGATTTGTTAAACCAAAAAGACGAATTTTGAACAAAAAAGTTGAATTTTTTACCAAAACATATAAATTTCAATAAAAAAGTTAATTTTCTATGAAATGGTAAAATTTTTAACTAAAAAGATTAATGTTCAACCAAAATATATGACTTTTTAATTACATGGTTGAAATGTCATCAAAATCAAATTTTCAATGAAGAGAAATCAATTTTAAACAATAAATAAGTGTAATTTTTGATTAAAAAGAACTATCTTCCAACCAAAAAAGATAATTTTTATATCAAAAGATAAATTTTCTATGTGATAGTTGATATTTCTTAAAAAAACGATTGTAAATTTAGATCAAAAACAGTTGAATTCAACCAAAAACAGACGAATTTTCAACAATTTTCAAACAATCAAATACTTGAACTAAATAAATTTTTTTCTCAAATTTAAATTAGAATACTGAGAATGAAAACTATTGGTAAAGCCCAAAATGAAATTTTACAGGAAAAACAACGTTTTCTACTATGATAGGATTCTAAATAAAAAATTCTGAGAAAAACACAGAAGCAAGTGGTTCTTATGAACTATACATTCAAGATTTGAAATTTTTTTATTTTTAGAGAAGAGTGGAGGACAAACGAAATGGGCTTTAGTTGTCATTCTCAATTATTTGAAAGTGCATTTCTTCATGTTTTAAATCTATAAAAAACTTCAAAAACTTTCAAGATGATCTTATAGTATAAAAATACATCACACGAAACAAAACAAAAGTTTAATCCTCATCATCATGTCTCTTAGCAAGAGGAAGAAGAAAAAAAGTGCTTTACCCAGTCGTCATAATCCACTGCCATTAATATATTTTGAGAACATATTGCTGACATAAAGTGGGTTTCATACTGTCTTAAAATTAAATTATTAATACTGTGTAAATTGCCTTTTAATGCTAATCAGAACAATTTTTAGCGCGACAAATCAATTTTTGGCCTACACTATTCATCCGAATTGAACTTTTTTTTGTATTGGTGTTAAGGTGTTGGACAGATGAAGGTATAATTAAAAATATGTTAAATGCATTTTTTGCCTACTGGCCTAATTAGGCTTTTCAGACATTCAGATTGATCAAAGAATATCTTGAAATAGTGTTACAACTATATGCGAATAATTTTCAGTTGGTTGGAATAAATAAAAAAAATTGTTATTGCGTTATAAACGAATTATTGAAGTAAAGTCCGTTTTTGGGATTAGCAATGTTTTGCTCATTAAAATTAATAGATTTTGTATAAAATGTAAAAAAATGAATGTTCCATTACCATTAATTGAGAACAGATGCTTTTTGGTGATTGTTTAAAGAATGTTTATAAACAAATTCCCAGTTAGGCGATTTTTTCATGAAAAGACTTAATTTTTGTTTACGGAATCAACTAGGGATGTCTTTCCGATGGCTTTCCGCTATAATACTTTGCAAATTGACAACAATTATTCATTATTTAAACAAATTTCCTTAAAAAATTAACAGTTTGGCGATTTTTCACTGAATAGGCTCAACTTTTGTTCACGGAATCAACTAGGGATCTCTTTTCGATGACTCTTCACTATAATACTTTGCAAATTACCAACAATTTTTATTATTCAAACGATTTTCATAAACAAATTCATAATTTGGCGATTTTTCAATGAACGGTCTCAATTTTTGTTTACGGAATCAACTAGGTATGTTTTTCTGATAACTCTTTACTATGATACATTGCAAATTAACAACAATTACTCGTTATTCCAAGAATTTTCATAAACAAATTCACAGTTTGGCGATTTTTCAATGAATAGGCTCAATTTTTGTTTACGGAATCAACTAGGGATGTCTTTTCGATGACTCTTTACCATAATACTTTGCAAATTGCCAACAATTTTCATTATTCAAACAATTTTCATAAACAAATTCACAGTTTGGCGATTTTTCAAAAAATAGGCTCAATTTTTGTTTACGGAATCAACAGGAAATGTCTTTCCGATGGCTCTTCGCTATAATACATTGCAAATTAACAACAATTTTCATTATTTAAACAAATTTCTTTAAAAAATTCACAGTTTGGCGATTTTTCGCTCGATAGGCTCAATTTTTGTTTACGGAATCAACTGGGGATGTCTTTTGGGTGACTCCTTACTATAATACTTTGCTAATTGCCAACAAGTTTCATTATTCAAACAATTTTCATAAACAAATTCACAGTTTGGCGATTTTTCAATGAATAAGCTCAATTTTTGTTTAGGGAATCAACTAGGGATGTCTTTCCGATGGCTTTTCGCTATAATACTTTGCAAATTGCTAACAATTTTTATCATTCCAACAATTTTCATAAACAAATTCACAGTTCGGCGATTTTTTTAAGAATAGGCTCAATTTTTGTTTACGGAATCAACTAGAAATGTCTTTTCGATGACTCTTTACTGTAATACTTTGCAAATTGCCAACAATTTTCATTATTCAAACAATTTTCATTCACAAATTCACAGTTTGGCGATTTTTCAATGAATAGGCTCAATTTTTGTTTACGGAATCAACTATAATGTCTTTCCGATGGCTCTGCGCTATAATACTTTGCAAATTGAGCTTTACCCAGTCGTCCTAATCCACTGCCATTAATATATTTTCAGAACGTATTGCTGGCATAAAGTGAGTTTAACACTGTCTTAAAATTAAATTATTAATACTGTGTAAATTGCCTTTTAATGCTAATCAGAACAATTTTTAGCGCGACAAATCAATTTTTGGCCTAAACTATTCATCCGAATTAAACTTTTTTTTTTGTATTGGTGTTAAGGTTTTGGCCAGATGAAGGTATAATTAACAAGATGTTAAATGTATTTTTTGTCTACTGGCCTAATTAGGCGTTTAAGACATTCATATTGATCAAAGAATATCTTAAAATAGTGTTACAACTATATGGGAATAATTTTCAGTTGGTTAGAATAATTTAAAAAAATTGTTATTGCGTTATAAACGAATTATTGAAGAAAAGTCAATTTTTGGGATTAGCAATTTTTATCTGATTAAAATTAATAGATTTTGTATAAAATGTGAGAAAAATGAATGTTCCATTACCATTAATGAAGAATAGATGCTTTTCGTTGATTTTTTAAACAATGTTTATAAACAAATTCCCAGTTAGGCGATTTTTTCATGAAAAGACTTAATTTTTGTTTACGGAATCAACTAGGGATGTCTTTCCGATGGCTTTCCGCTATAATACTTTGCAAATTACCAACAATTTTTATTATTCAAACGATTTTCATAAACAAATTCATAATTTGGCGATTTTTCAATGAACGGGCTCAATTTTTGTTTACGGAATCAACTAGGTATGTTTTTCTGATAACTCTTTACTATGATACTTTGCAAATTAACAACAATTACTCATTATTCCAAGAATTTTCATAAACAAATTCACAGTTTGGCGATTTTTCAATAAATAGGCTCAATTTTTGTTTACGGAATCAACAAGAAATGTCTTTCCGATGGCTCTTCGCTATAATACATTGCAAATTAACAACAATTATTTATTATTTAAACAAATTTCTTTAAAAAATTCAGAGTTTGGCGATTTTTCGCTCGATAGGCTCAATTTTTGTTTACGGAATCAACTAGGGATCTCTTTTCGATGACTCTTTACTATAATACTTTTCAAATTGACCACAATTTTCATTATTCAAACAATTTTCATAAACAAATTCACAGTTTGGCGATTTTTCAATGAATAAGCTCAATTTTTGTTTAGGAAATCAACTAGGGATGTCTTTCCGATGGCTTTTCGCTATAATACTTTGCAAATTGCCAACAATTTTTATTATTTCAACAATTTTCATAAACAAACTCACAGTTCGGCGATTTTTTTAAGAATAGGCTCAATTTTTGTTTACGGAATCCACTATAATGTCTTTCCGATGGCTCTGCGCTATAATACTTTGCAAATTGAGCTTTACCCAGTCGTCCTAATCCACTGCCATTAATATACATATTTTCAGAACGTATTGCTGGCATGAAGTTAGTTTAACACAGTCTTAAAATTAAATTAATAATACTGTGTAAATTGCCTTTTAATGCTAATCAGAACAATTTTTAGCGCGACAAATCAATTTTTGGCCTAAACTATTCATCCGAATTAAACTTTTTTTTTGTATTGGTGTTAAGGTTTTGGCCAGATGAAGGTATAATTAAAAAGATGTTAAATGTATTTTTTGTCTACTGGCCTAATTAGGCTTTTAAGACATTCAGATTGGTCAAAGAAAATCTTAAAATAGTGTTGCATCTATATGGGAATAATTTTCAGTTGGTTCGAATAATTAAAAAAAATTGTTTTTGCGTTATAAACGAATTATTGAAGAAAAGTCAATTTTTGAGATTAGCAATGTTTAGCTTATTAAAATTAATAGATTTTGTATAAAATGTGAGAAAAATGAATCAACTAGGGATGTTTTTCCGATGGCTCTTCGCTATAATACTTTGCAAATTGACAACAATTATTCATTATTTAAATAAATTTCTTTAAAAAATTCACAGTTTGGCGATTTTTCACTGAATAGGCTCAATTTTTGTTTACGAAATCAACTAGGGATCTCTTTTCGATGACTCTTTACTATAATACTTTTCAAATTGAACACAATTTTCATTATTCAAACAATTTTCATAAACTAATTCACAGTTTGGCGATTTTGCAACAAGTAGGCTCAATTTTTGTTTACGGAATCAACTAGGTACGTTTTTCTGATGACTCTTTATCATGATAATTTGCGAATGGACAACAATGATTCATTATTCCAACAATTTTCATAAACAAATTCACATTTTGGCGATTTTTTAATGAATAGGCTCAATTTTTGTTTATGGAATCAACTAGGGATATCTTTTCGATGGCTCTTCGCTATAGTACTTTGCAAGTTGACAACAATTATTCATTATTCAGACAAATTTGTTTAAAAAATTCACAGTTTGGCGATTCTCCACTGAGTAGGCTCAATTTTTGTTTACGGAATCAACTAGGGATGTCTTTCCGATGACTATTTGCTATAATACTTTGCTAATTGCCAACAATTTTCATTATTCAAACAATTTTCATAAACGAATTCACAGTTTGGCGATTTTGCAATAAATAGGCTCAATTTTTGTTCACGAAATCAACTAGGGATGACTTTTCGATGATTCTTCACTATAATACTTCACAAATTGCCAACAATTTTTATTATTCAAACAATTTTCATAAACAAATTCAGAGTTTGGCGATTTTT
>CAKNYM010051570.1:111252-149630 GCA_932195095.1 Andricus curvator | reverse complement strand
TAAATATTTGGTTTAAAATTTATCCCGTTAGTTAAAAATAAATTTTTCAACTTCGAATTTAGCTATTCGATTCTTCGTTGAAAATTTATTCTTTTTAGTTGAAAATTCAACTATTACAGTTGAAGATTTATCATTTAAATTGAAAATTTGTCTTTTTCTTAGAAAAGGAATCTGATTTGTTGAAAATTTTACTTTTTGATTAAAAATTTAAGTTTTTGGTTGAAAATTCATTCCGTTAGTTAAAAATAAATTTGTTCAACTTAAAATTTAGCTATTCGATTCTTTGTTGAAAATTTATTCGTTTTAGTTGAAAATTCATCGTGATGGTTGAAAATTCAACTATTACAGTTGAAGATTTATTATTTCAATTGAAAATTTGTCTTTTTCTTAGAAAAGGAATCGGATTAGTTGAAAATTTAACTTTTTGGTTGCAGATTTAAGTTTTTAGTTGAAAATTCATCTTTTTGATTTAAAATTTGAATATTTGGTTAAAATTTTATATCTTCAGTTAAAAATACATTTTTTCAACTAAGAATTTAACTATTCAATTTTTTGTTAAAAATTTATTTCTTCTATTTGAAAAGTCGTCTTTTTTTATAGAAAGTTCATCTTCTTAGTTAAAAATTCATCGTGATGGTTGAAAATTCAACTTTTACATTTGAAGATTTACAATTTTAAATGAAAATTGGTCTTTTTCCTAGAAAAGGAATCTGATTGGTTGAAAATTTAACTTTTTGGATGTAAATTTAAGTTTTTAGTTGAAAATTCATCTTTGTAGTTTAAAATTTTAATATTTGGTTAAAAATGTATCTCGTTATTTAAAAATACATTTTTTCAATTAAAAATGTAACTATTCAATTTTTCGTTGAAAATGGATCTTTTTTAGTTGAAAATTCGTCTTTTTGGGTAGGAAGATTATCTTCATCGTTAAAAATTCATCTCCTTTTTTGTTAGAAAATTAATCTCCTTAGTTAAAAATTCATCGTGATCGTTGAAAATTCAACTATTAAAGTTAAAGATTGATCATTTTAGTTGAAAATTTGTCTCTTTGGTAGAAAAGGAATCTGATTGTTGAAAATTTACTTTTTTTATTTAAAATTTAAATATTTGGTTTAAAATTTATCCCGTTAGTTAAAATTAAATTTGTTCAACAGAGAATTTAGCTATTCGATTCTTGGTTGAAATATTATTCTTTTTAGTTTAAAATTCATCGTGATGGTTGAAAATTCAAATATTACAGTTGAAGATTCATCATTTTAGTTGAAAATTTTTCTTTTTGGTAGAAAGATTATCTTCATCGTTAAAAATTCATCTCCTTGGTAGAAAATTCAACTATTATGAATCAAGTATCATCATTCTAGTTGAAAATTTGTCTCTGTTTTAAAATTCATCTCTTTAGTTGAAAATGCAATATTTCCAGTTTTAACTTTTAATCTACCAAACCTAAAGAGTTCTAATTTGAATTTAATATAGCATCAAAAATTGATTTTTTGTTTAAATAATTTATTTCCTATTTTCGATCAAAACCGCTTTATTCGGGTCGGTGCAAAATATCTTTGCTGTAAGAAAAATGTTCTGAAGTTAGAAAAAAGAATAAAGTATCGAGTAGAGAAGGATATGTTGAGGAGATATGTTCCCTTGAGATCCACTTTGCAAATCGTTTAATGCTTTAAACGATTTGAGAGAGAGGATCGTAAAATCTTGTGTGTGTTGCTTTGAACGAAGCGAAGGAGCGAAGAAACGAACTCTCACATGTCAACATCGTTGAGCGTCGATTTATCGCTTTATTCAAGAGCGACGCGACGCGACGGCGACGGTGACGGCGACGTGCCTTTGCTTTGCTAGCTTTGCTTTTCAATTATTGAATCGCGCTAGTCTAGTTCAAGGATTCAAGTACGAGGACTTATATTGCTTCTGTCAAGGACAAGAATATCAATCTCGACAACTACAACGTACAATAATCCCGATAAACAATTTTATTTATTTCACCAGTTCAATTGCCACAATCACTATTGTTACATTAACCGCGAGGCCTATTTAGTGTTTCCTATTATAAAAAGTACATGCATTTCGGCTAACTTCATGCCTAGTCCCTAAACCCTATTGGTCAATTCAGTTAGCCATTGACATATGGGTAATTGTCAAATTGTAGGCAAATTTTAGCACCTATAGTGGCAATCACATTATTATTAGGAATTAAATATTTCATAACAGAAATTGATCTTATCGCATCTAAAAATTTAAAATCCAAAAGGGATTTGATGAAAGAGAGCGCGAGCTTTTAAAAAGTTCAAAAGTGAATAATGTAACGCATGCCATTCAGGGAACACGAAATATTTAACTATTGTACCGTACGGTAATGATGCGAAAATAATAATGATGTTTAGCCTGTTTTAATATTTATAAAAAAATAACAGATTTTAATCATAAAAAGTCACCTACTTATGAAAGAAAACAGCGCTGAGCAAGTAACGGAATGGTTTTTATAATTTTTTTTCACTCCGAAACTGGTTTTTAACGCATGTACGGGAATGACGTTTTTGTTGTCAAAATGCACTTTTCAGTTTTAATATCAGATTCACAAAAAAGAGAGTTAATATTTTAAGCTCAATTTTATAGAATCTTGTATTGAACGATACGCTTAATATTTCTGTATTTATTACTCAACTGTAACTACAATATTTTACTAGAAAGAAAGACGTACGGTAATGACGTCTGAAATGACGAAAATCAAGGGACAGACTTTAAGGTTTTTACAATATTATTTATTTGACTTAAAAAATGTGCATACATTAAATTTATGTTCATCTAAAGTTTACAAACTTGATACGTTAAGCGTTGTGTTCAGGTTACTGTCTAAAAAAAGGATAAAGTCAGTTTATCCTTGTGCAAAGTGAAGTTGGGACACCGTACGGTAATGACGTTTGGGGTGTTCTTATACTAAATTAAAGTTAATAGCAACAGAAATGCAAAAAAAGAACGGACCATTTTGTAGAGGATGATAATAAGTATTTATTAAATTTAAAAAAAAAATCAGTACGAGTTTCTAAGTTAATGTTATAATACTGGGACTTCAAGTTTGCCTTCAATTTGACAATTACCCATATAATGTAATGTATAGAATTCCTGAAAACAAAACAAGAATTCAACGGTCAAATTTGGACAAACACCACAAAATGCTCCTATTGCAATTCCTAAAAACAAAAAAATTTTCGTTTCTTTGCACAAAAATAAAAAAGAGGAAAGAAAAATGAGAAGATGTTGGTTGATGTTGGTTGCCTTCTCATTTTTCTTTTTTATTTGTGTGCAAAGAAACAAATTTTTTTTGTTTTTATGAATTGCAATAGGAGCTTTTTGTGGTCTTTTCCAAATCTGATCGTTGAATTCTTGTTTTGTTTTCAGGAATTCTATACATTAACTTGATTATTGGGCGTTAAATGGGATTTTGAATTTGATTTTAATCTAATTTAAGATTCTTAAATTTTAATTTAGGTGAGTTGGATTGGAGGTCATTTCTAACCACCCTTTTTTTGAAATGATGTTTTTTAATCAGATCAAAGTTGCATATGATCCTGAAGCCTTAAGAAAGGTTTTTGATTGAATGTCGAAGAAATGATGTTTTACCTAAAAAAATATTTTTCTTGGATAACAAATTTCGAGATTTTGCTTTTCACAGCAATATTTTCAATAGACAATTTGAACATAATTTAAAGAATTTCAAACTCTCAATCCTGAATTTACTGATCAAGGATGTTTTAAATCATGTTAATTTTGTAAAAGTAAAAATTTCCAGAATCAAAAGTGAATTAGAAGTATGTTTGCCACAAGATAAAATCATTGATCTTTTAAAACATCAGATTTTCCTTAATCGAAGATTTTTAAACGATGATAAAAAACATGACAACAAACTTTCTATTTTGATTGATCAACAAACTAATATTCAAGAGCAAAATTTAAATTTACACAAGATTTTTGAAAAAGAAGATAAGGATCCTTGGTTTGTAAATTTGGCAAATATTCAAATTCGTGATTCAGTTACAGATATTCTCAGATTAGGTAAAGGTTTTAGTAACCATGTGATTAAAAGTAAATCGAAACAAATGATGGAAATAGTCAAAGATGTTGAATCAAGTATACACAAAATTCCAATATTAAATCAACAGGATTTCCGAAACAAGGTTTTACACTTGTCGAAGAGCTTTGTTGCTAAAAATTGTTTGCACATTAGTAGTATTGATCGTAAAATTTCTGAAGGTTTCAAGATAACGAAAGGTTTTCTCAAAAACAACCCTGATATAATTTGCATGAATGCTGATAAAGGCAATATTACAGTTTGTATGAAGAAATTGGATTATATTAGGGATATGGAGGATTTACTTTCCAATCGCGATAACTTTGAATTATTGAATGAAAATCCGTTGAAACAATTAAGAAGAGACACTTTCAAGATTCTAGACAATTGGAGAAAGAGAGGACTTTTGGGAAAGGATATAAGATGGACTGATAAAAATACCGAAGACACAGTTCTTGCAAGATGTTATGGTTTGAGAAAGATTCATAAAGATGGCTATCCTTTGAGATTGATTATTTCAACTATTAACACTCCCACGAAATTTTTAGAACAAAACTTTAATTTGATACCTAAAGTCTCAATTACAACTTCCAAATACAATATTAAAAATAGCTGGGAATTCCAAAAAATTATTATTCAAAAAACTGTTCCTGATGACCATGTAATGATTTCTTTAGATGTTGCTGCAATGTTTCCAAGTATACCCCTTGAGTTGGTTAAACAGGCAATTTTAAATAGATGGGATAATATAAAAACACGTACTCGATTAAGTCAAAAAGATTTTATTGAAGGGATAGTTTTCATTATGAACTCAACTTATTTTAAATTCAATGGATCTTTTTATAGGCAAAAATTCGGTACTCCCATAGGTTCAGTCATTTATCCGATTTTAGCAGAAATCGTTATGGAAGATTTGGTGGTCTTTGCTTTCAAGAAGCTAGATTTTGTTTTGCCCTTTTACTTTCGGTATGTTGATGATACCTTATTATGTGTTCCTCTAGCAAAGTTACAGGCAGTGTTTGATGCTTTTAAGAGTTTTCATTCAAAACTTCAGTTCACCCATGAAATAGAGAACAATAATAGAATCAGTTTTTTGGACGTAGAAGTAATTAAGGGTCAGGATGGTAATATTATTACCAATTGGTATAGGAAACGTACATATTCAGGTAGAATTTTTAATTTCTTTTCGGCTCATCCTTTTCAAAACAAAATTGCAGTAATCAAAAACTTAGTTGACAGAGCTCTAGGATTGTCCCACATTTCATTTCATAAAGAGAATTTGAATATAGTTAGGAATATCCTTTTTCTTAATCATTACCCACAAAAGTTGATTGAGCAACATATCACAATTCGATTTCAACAAATCAAAAACAAAGAAAGTAACATTTTATCTACAGATAATCAGGAAGAATTGAAAGAATATAGTTCTTTCAATACTTTTGTTCTTCCTTATTTTGGTCAAATTTCGAAAACTATTGAATTTATGTTAAAAAAATTTAATATTCATACTATTTTCCGTATACCATTTAAAATGGATTCAATAATAACTTTTGTTAAAGATCCTTTAGATAAATTTGAAAAAGGCGGTGTTGTTTACAAGGTCACTTGCAAGATCTGTAAGATGACTTATGTGGGACAGACTGGCAGCTTAATTTAATACTAATTAATTAATTAATTATTTTTTTATTATACAATTAAGCCATTTCCCTTTCGAATTAATTACTATTAATTCTTAATACTAGGGTGGAGGAACACAAAAGTGATGTTCGTTTAGGACGTTGTTATAAGATCGTTCTTGCTAGACATACGAGAGGGTTTGTTGATGTTGACCATGAGTTTGATTGGGATAATGTTGAAATTGAAAACGGCAATGCTTTATATTAAAAAACAAAATAAGTTGTCTATTAATTTAAAAACTGATTTGGATAAATTAAACAAAAGTTATTCTAGTATGATTAATTATATTTAGCAATACGTTTTCATGGGTCTTGACTTTCTCTCATTTCATGTTTGTTTATAACGGATTTGTCTTTTGACGGAAACGTTGGTAAATATTGTGCATGCTTTCATATTGTGATTTGATAATAATAAAAATAAAAAAGACGAAAGAAATAAAAAAAAGAGAAGGAAGGGGGTGTGGTTGGTTGCCTTCTAATTTTTCTTTCCTCTTTTTTATTTTTGTGCAAAGAAACAAAAATTTTTTTATTTTTAGGAATTGCAATAGAAGCATTTTGTGGTGTTTGTCCAAATTTCATCGTTGAATTCTAGTTTTGTTTTCAGGAATTCTATACACTAACTTGATTATTGGACGTTAAATGGGATTTTGAATTTGATTTTAATCTAATTTAAGATTCTTAAATTTCATATAATGTAAGTCACAGCAGAATCAGCCAATCAGCTGTCGAGAATCGGGAGCAGGATTCGATAACTCGATAATTCAAGTAGACGCAAATTTCAAAAGTCAACATTTCTCGATTAATTATTACAATGAATTAATAAAATAGTTGACAATTAGGAGTACAATAAAAAATAAGTCGAGTTAGTTATAATTCATTGTTAGTCACTCTAAACGTAGGGGAAACGGAAGAAAGTGTTTTCAAAATGCAAAACAAAATCAAAATTTTCAGTTATCTCGAAAACTGACAACATTTTCAGGGTTTCCTAAAGGCGGATGGTCCTCGGCCACCCTGACCTAAACCAGTAAACAAATTGTTCCAAATTCGAAAAAAAAAAAAAATTTGATTTAGCTCTAAAAGGGTCACAGATAAGTGAAAACTAACAACATTTTCAGGGTTTCAAAGAGGGAAATCGCTTTCGACCAAAATTTTAATGTTTTTTCAGAGGGGGGTTGTTTTCGACCAACTCAAAATAACCCAACTTTAAGATTTTTAAAATACAAAAAAAAAAGGAAAATTTTTAGTTATCTTGAAAACGGCGAGAGATACGCGAAAACTGACAAAATTTAACTCAAAATTTAACTATTCCATTTTTGGTGGCAAAAATGACCTTTTTTAGTTAAATATTCAACCATTTGTTTCAAAATTCGTCCTTTGTGGTAGAAAATGAACCTTCTTCATTGAAAATTTATCTTTTTTAGTTAAAAATTCTACTATCTAGTTGAAAATTAATTTCTTTGGTTGAAAATTGATCTATTTTGTTGTAAATTCATTTTTCTTTCGTTGAAAGTTAATTTTCTTTAATGGAAAATTAACAATTACATTTTTAGTTGAAAAATTATCTTTTTTTAGTTGCAAATTCAACCATTTGTTTGAAAATTCGTCTTTTTTGGTAAAAATTAACCTTTTTGGTTGAACATTCATCTTTTTTCCTTTTTTGTTCAAAATGCATTTCTTCGACTGAAAATTTAACGATTTTGTTGAAAATTTGTTTTTTTCGATTGTAAACTAATTTTTCCAAATGATAATTTAACTATTCCATTTTTTTTAAATTTATCTTTTTCAGTAAAAATTTGAGGTTGAAAATTAAATCTTTTGATTGAAAATGTAACAAATTTGTTAAAAATTCATTTATCTTTTATAGAAAGTTAATTTTTTTACTGAAAATCGAGCTATTCCATTTTTGGTTGAAAAATTATCTTTTTTCTACTAATTAGATAATTTTTTAACAAAAAATATTACATTTCTATCAAAAAAGGTAAATTTTCCACAAAAAGTGGAATAGTTAAAGTGAATTTTCAACTAAAATGATGAATTTTCAACTAAAAAAAATTAATTTTTAACTAAATAGATGAATTTCAAACTGAAAAGATAAATTTTGTAACAAAAATCAAGTAAATTTAAAAAATACGAGTTTTCAGCAAAATTAATTCATTTTCAACTAAAAATATTAATTTTCAAGCGAAAATGGAATAGTTATATCTTCAGTTTGAAAAATTATTTTTCATCTAAAAAGAAACAAGTTTTCAACCAAAGAAATTAGTTTTTAATCACAATGATGAATTTTCAACTAAAAATATGAATTTTTGACGAAATAGTGAATTTTTCAACACAAAAAATGAATTTTCTATCAACAAAAAAAAACGAATTCTCAACCAAATAGTTTTTTTTCAGTATAAGAAATGAATTCTTACAAAAATAGAATTGTTAAATATTCTACTGAACAGATAATTTTTTTTACGAAAAAGATTACATTTCTATCCAAAAAGGCAAATTTTCCACAAAAAATGGAATATTTAAAGTGAATTTTCAACTAAAATGATGGATCTTCAAATAAAAAAAATTTAATTTTCAACCAAATTCATATTTTAAATTAAAAAGATAAATTCTCTACCAAAAATAAAGTAAATTTTCAACCAATAAGATGAATTTTCTAAGAAAATAGATGAATTTTTAACAAAGTAAATGAATTGTCAACCAAATACTTTAATTTTTGAAGGAATATCCAAACAAAAAAATGAATTAGTCACCAAGAAAATCAAATATTCTTGTAAATTCTTGTCGAAAATTAAAACTACAATACAATAAAACAATGTATATAAAAATACAAAAAAGTACAAAATTCGTTTCAATAATGGAAAAAAGTTGTACTTTCCTGTAATTTTGGTTGTAATTTATTTATTTATACATTCCTGTAAAATTAGTTTGAGTTTTCTGTACTTTTTTGTAAAGTTTTTTCCACCAGAGCGGGTGTGACAAAAGTCTCAGAACGGCTGAATATTTCCTCAGGTAAGACATTTTTCAGGGAGGTCAAGGTCATTCTTGAAGTATCTTTCAACGAGAAATTGAATGGTGACCTTTATTTTGATCTTGAAGATGACCTTTAAGATTTTTTCAAGGTTAAGTTTTTTATTTAACTGGCAACCCCTTTTTAACATCGGCAATCGATAGAGCGAAAAATTTTACGTTTAAATATGCACCCTGGTCATACATAGGTTCATCGTAACCTTGAAGGTCACTCTAAGGTCATTTACATTTAAATAAGGTCTGCATACATCTGGGAATGGAAGCTTTTCAAATTTTTTTTTCGTAACGAGCAAAGTTACTAACTTTAACAAGAAATATTCAGTAACTTAGGCATGACCTTGACGATGACCTTCAAGGTAATTTTGAGGTCAATTTTTTCCATTGAAAACCCTCTTTCAAGGTTACAATGTACCTATGTATGATCTGGGTACATATTTGAACGTAAACTTCCCGCTCTATCGATTGCCGATGTAAAAAAGAGGGGTTTCCATTTGAAAAAAAGTTGACCTTGAAAAATCCTTGAAGGATCTTCGGTAAATTTACACAGAAAATTCGTTAGATGTACCGCCTCAGGGATCGAACCCCGGACCTTTAACGTGAAATTTGAGCGCCCAACCAACTGAGCCACTTATTTACTTATTTATTTAATAATTTCCTGAATAATAATAATTATTATTATGGTAATTATCTTTGAAACTTGACAATAACTATATTACTATTTCTCTCTACCAAAAATGACTGATTTTGATCCAGAAAATATACATTTTTGACCAAAAATTGATTAGTTAAATTTTTAGTTGAAAAAGCCTATTTTCAACTAAAGAGATACATTTTTAACCGAATATTCAAATTTTGAACTAAAAAGATGAATTTTCAACCAAGAAAATTAATTTTCAACCAAAAAGATTCTGTTTCTACTCAAAAGACGAATTTTAAACAAAATAGTTAAATTTTCAACAAAAAATTGAACAGGAACATTTATAGTTGAACAAACTTATTTTCAATAACAGAGATGATTTTTTAACCTAATATTTGAATTTAAAAATAAAAATATGAGTTAAATTTGTTCTTGAAAAAATTTATTTTTAACTAAAGAGAGGAATTCTTCATTGAATATTTGACTTTGAAATTAAAAAGATGAATTTTCATCCAAGAAGATTCCTTTTTTGTCAAAAAGACGAATTTTCAACAAAAGAGTACAATTTTCAACCAGAAATTGAATAATAAAATTTTTATTCAAAAAAATTTATTTTTAATTAAAGTGATGAATTCTTAACCATATATTTGAATTTTAAACAGAAAATAAAAATTTTTGACCAAAAATTGATTAGTTAAGTTTTTAGTTAAAAAAATTTATTTTTGATAAAGAGATGAATTTTTGATTAAATATTTGACTTTTAAGCTAGAAAGATGAGTTTTTAACCAAAAAGATGAATTTTCATCCTAGAGGATTCCTTTTTTAACAAAAAGATGAATTTTCAACAAAATAGTTGAATTTTCAACCAAAAATTAAATCGTTACATTTTTAGTGAAAAAAGTATTTTTTCAACTGAAGAGATGAATTTTTATTCAAATATTTAATTTTTGAACTGAAAATGTGAATTTCCAACCAAGAAGATTCCCTTTCTGCCAAAAAGAGGAAATTTAAACAAAATAGTTCAATTTTCAACCAAAAATTGAATAGTAAAAGTTTTATTTAAATAAATGTATTTTCAATTAAAGAGATGAATTCTTAGCCGCATATTTGAATTTTGAACTAAAAATATGAGTTTTCAACCATCAAGATGAATTGTTAACCAAGAAGATCAATTTTCTACCAAAAAGGACGAATTTGCAACTAGAAAATATAAATTTTTGACCACAAAATTTGACTAGTTAAGTTTTTAGTTAAAAAAATTTATTTTTCACTAAAGAGATACATTTTTAATTAAATTTTAGACTTTTAAGCTAAAAAGATGAATTTTCAACCTAGAAGATTCCTTTTCTAACAAAAAGACGAATTCTCAACAAAATAGTTCAATTTTCAACCAAAAATTAAATCGTTAAATTTTTAGTTAAAAAAATTGATTTTCAACAAGAGGTAAATTTTTAACCAAATATTTGATTTTTTAACTAAAAGGATGAGTTTTCAACCATGATGATCAATTTTTAACCAATAAGATAAATTTTCTACCAAAAAAGACGAATTTTCAACTAAAAATTATTTTTGACCAAAAATTGATTAGTTAAGTTTTTAGTTAAAAAATTTTATTTTCAACTAAAGAGATGAATTTTTAACCAAATATTTGACTTTTGAACTGGAAAGAAGAATTTTCAAACAAAAATATGAATTTTCAACAAAAAAGATGAATTTTCAACCAAGAATATTCCTTTTTTACCAAAAAAGGCGAATTTTCAACAAAACGTTTTTTTTTCTTCAACACAATCTTTTAAAATAAGCACTGATATTTCAGTTTAAATAAATAATTTTCAGTCCAAAAAATCGAATTTTCAACAAAATTGTTAAATTTTCAATCAAAAACATAAATGTTCAACTTTAAATGGTGAATCTTCAACTGGAATAGATGAATTTCAAACCATTAATATGAATTTTTAACCAAAAAGATACATTTTCTACCGAAAAAGACGAACTTTCAATTAAAAAATATAAGTTTTCAACCCAAAATTGAATATTTAAATGTTCACTTTAAAGAATTGTTTTTTAACTAATGAGATACATTTCAAACCATATATTTAAATTTTAAACTGAAAAGATGATTTTTCAACCAAAAAGATGAATTTTCGATCAAGAAAATTCCTTTTCTACCAATAAAGCCGAATTTTCAACACAACTGTAATATTTATTTGATATTTCTGTTTGTAAAATTAATTTTTAGCCAATAAACAATGATTTTAATTCAAAATATTGAATTTTCAACTGAAGAGATGAATTTTAAACCAAAGAGACAAATTTTCAATTAAAACGATGAATTTTCAACTATAATAGTTGAATTTTCAACCATCGCGATGATTTTTTAACCAACAAGATTAATTTTCTACCAAAAAATACGAATTTTCAACGAAAAAATACATTTTTAACCAAAAATTGAATAGTTACATTTTTAGTTAAAAATTTTATTTTCAACTTACGAGATTAATTTTCAACCAAGAAAATAAATTTTCTACCAAAATAAAGACGAATTTTCAACTCAAAAAGATCAATTTTCAACCAAAAATCAAATAGCAAAATTTTTAGTAGAAAAAATTTATTATCAGTTAAAGAGACGAATTTTTAACCGCATATTTGAATTTGAAACTAAAAAGATGAGTTTGCAACGAACAAGAAGAATTTTCAACCGAAAAAATGAATTTTTTGCCAAAAAAGACAAATTTTCAAATAAAAAAGAACAATTTCCAATCTAAAATTGAATGGTTGAATTTTCAGGTGAACAAATTTATTTTCAACGGACGAGATGAATTTTCAACCAAATATTTAAATTTTTAATTAAAAAGATGAATTTTTAACCAATAAGATGAATTTTCAACCAAGAAGCTTCCTTTTTACCAAAAAAGGCGAATTTTCAACAAAAACTGTAATAGGTATTAGAGGTTTTTTTGATTAAAATTAAAAAGTGAATTAAAAATTAAAAATTATTTTTTGCTGGTAGAAAATTATTCTTCTTGGTTAAGAATTTATCTTTTTAGTTTAAAATTTATTTCTCTGGTTAAAAGTTAGTTTTTTTAATCAAAAATAATTTGACGCTGCGTCGCGGACATTGGTGAGAGGATCTGCCGGGGGATGAAACGTGTTCACTCAGGCGTGACAAAACAGACAGAGGAACAGGAGAGAGACAAACAGTTCAGAGTACGCTGAGTTAGGTCCACCGGTAGTCCCAAAACCGGCACTGAAGCGGGAAGCACACACTTTTGCGCAGCGCATAATGCATGACCCACAAGGTTAGACCAATCACTAGCCTCCATTTCAATCGCTGTGATTCTAGCATAGCATGGCGTAGAAGGCGTCGAAAAATTCGTAACGTTGAACTTTCATGCATTCTGCAGCCTTCTTGATTTTTCTGCAGCCGCTTGTAGCAGACGATTTTAAATTTTACGTTTTATAATCAAAGACAGACAAAGACGCCACCTGAAGCTAGCCCGCTAAAGCCCCGCGCATAGGAAGCAACTGTGCGGCTCCGTGTGCGTTGATGCGTCTTCTCTTGTGCGTTATGCCTTGCGCATATTCGCTATGCAAAAGTGTGTGCTTCCCGCTTAACTCCGGGATAATTGTAGTTTTCAATTGTTTGCAGCGTTTTTACCAAACTTCAGATAAATAGTATCTCGAAAATTTACTGTGTAACAATCTATTCTGGTTAAAATAAGCAGATTTTTGGATGAATCTGTGAAATTAATAAAGATGAGAATGGAACTTTACGGACCATTGAAAGTAGACGGTATGACTAGAAGCAATAACTGCTGGTTACATAAATTATAAATTTTAATACGAAGATAGGAAGAAAACTCTTGGTAAATTCTTTCTCGAGTTTTTTCGAAAAATAGCTCGAGCGTTCCGTTTTGTTTATGGCCTCTATAACTTGCTAAGTTGCTAAGAGCTAAAAGAAGCAAAAGAATCGATTTTCCGTAATTTCGGATGGCGCTGCTTAAGCTGCTTTTTGCGACAGCATCCAGGGTTGCTACAGGTCAGGGAATTCCAGAAAGTCAGGAAGAACCTGAGAGTGTCTGGGAATTTGCGATAAACTGAAGCTGAAGTTACTTTTAATATATTGTTGAAAATTTAACAAATTTGTTGAACATTTGCCTTTAAAGGTTGTATATTCATCTAGTTTGATTTAAAATAAATACATTTTTTTGGTTGAAAGATCAACTATTACATTTCTTGAATAATTTGACGTTGATTGTTTTTTGTCTACTAGAATAGAATAAATATTTTTTATATTGATTTTTATTTATGAATTTTGAAAAGAAATTTCTCTAGCTCCGCTGGGATCCGAACCCAAGTCTTTCAGATTACCGGTCTGAAGCTCTTACCCACTATGCTACAGAGATACGAGATTAATTTCTCCACAATCCCTACAAGTTCAATCAGCCGTAATTCCTTGTACTTGTAAGATTAATTTTTTAAATATTCCAATTTTTTATATTCTTCGATGTTATGGTTTTAAGCAGATAAAATGTATTAAATTATTTGAAAATTGTGAACAAATTTCTCTCTAAATCCGAAATTTAAAATCGAAATTTTCGAAATTCATCTCTTCTCTCTGTAGCTTAGTGAGTAAGAGTATAAGACCGGCAATCTGAAAGACCAGGGTTCGTATCTCAGCGGATCTAGAGAGCAATTTTTTCACAATTTAGAAATAAAAATCAGTATTAAAAAAAAAAAAAAAATTTATTCTAGACCAGTAGACGAAAAACAATTAACATCAAATTATTTAATATATTTTATCTGGTAAAAACCATAACATCAAAAAATATTTTACATTTTTTGTTGAGAATCAATCTTTTTTGATTGAAAATTTAACTACTGAGTTGAAAATTCCTTAAATTTAAATATTTCGTTAAAAATTCGTTTTTTCTTGGTTGAAAATTAGTTTTTTAATCGAAAATAAATTTTTAAACTGAAAATTTGACTAATCAATATTTAGTTCGAAATTTATCTTCTTCAGTTGAAAATTCACCTAATTAGTCAAAATTATTCTATTTTGTTGAAACTTCGTTTTGAAACTTCAAATTTTTTATTTAAAAATCCTTTCTTTGGTCAAAAATTAATGTTTTTTAGTGAAAATTCAGCTACTCTACTTTGAGTTGCAAATTAAATATTTGCTTGGAAATTCGCCTTTTTTAGTAAAAAAGTAATCTTATTAGTTTAAATTAATCTTTCTGGTTAAAATTTTTTTCATTGGTTGATAATTAACGTTTTTTCTTTTTCAAATTTCGTTATTTTGTTGTTGAAAATTTATTTTTCTAACTGAAAAATTTAACTATTGTATTTTTGGTTAAAAATTTATCTCGCTTAGTTGAAATTTCTTTTTTCAACTGAAAATTTAACTATTACATGTTTCCACGAAAATTTATTTTGTTTAGTTGAAAATTCAACTATTTGGTTGGAAATTCCTGTATTTTGTTGAAATTTGTTGTTGTTGTTGTTGTAGAATATTAATCTTTTTTGTGAACAATTCCAATTAAGTTCGAATATTTCATTGAAAATTCATGTATTTTGTTAAAAAATTAATGTTTTTGGTAGAAAATTAATTTATTCGGCTAAGAATTTATTTTTTTGTTTTTTTTTTTGAAAAGAAAAGTTTGACTATGATCTTAAAAATTATTCAAATTCAAATATTTCGTTGAAAATTCAGGAATTTTGTCCAAAAATTAATTTTTTTGTAGAAAATTAATTTCCTTGCTTAACAATTATCTTTTTGGTTAAAAATTCATTTTCCTGTTAAATTTTTTTTAAATAAATTTTTTTAACTAAAAAATTTCAATAGTTTTTTTATGTTGAAAATTTGACTATTTTGCTGAAAATTCGTCATTTTTGGTAGAAAATTAATCATATTAGTTAAAACTTCATCTTTTTTGTCAAAAATTAATTTTATTGTTCACTGTTTTTTGTCGAAAATTCGTTCCTTTTTTAATAATATTGATTTTTTTAACTTGAGTATAAAAAAAATATAAATTTTTTCAGCTTATAATTAATTTCTTTGTTAGAAAATTAAACTATTTGGTTGAAAATTCATTTTTTCAGTTTCAAATCATGTTTTTAAACCGAAAATGTAATTAGTTGATTTTTGACAAAAATTTATCTTTTTTAGTAGAACATTCATATTTTTAGGTTGAAAACTCAACGAATTTGCAAAAAATTCGCCTTCTTGGCTCAAAAATTCAAAATTTAGATGAGTTTTTTTCTATATTGACTGAAAAATATTCCTTGGTTGAAAATTCAACGCTTTTTCGAAAATAACCTTCTTCGCTTTAAAAATTAGCCTTTTTTGGTTGAGGATTCAACTAATTGGTCGAAAATTTCGAAAAATTCAACTGTTTTTGTTTGTAAATTGCAATATTTTTCGCTGGAAATATCATCTACTACAACTTTAATTAAGATTTCATTTTTTATTCAAAAATGTATCACTTTTATGAAAATTGAACTATTCTCTTGAAAATTCTTTTCTTCTTGATTGAAAATAAATTGTTTCACCTTAAAATTGTATTCTTCATTTTTGGTTCAAACTTTCTCTTATTTAATTTGTGGAAAGAAAAATTTAGATCTCTCAGTGAAAATAAAGAATTGTTAAGGGAAAGTTAGGGAATTTCGAAAATGGGATTTTGTTGCAACCTTTTTCTGTTCCATCTATAAAGAAAATCTTGCGGAAAGTTGTGGAAAAACTTGGCAGAGACGAACAGGAGAGAGACAACACAGGAGAGATACAAACAGTTCAGAATCCGCTGAGTTAGGTCCACCGTCAGTCCCAAAACCGGCACTGAAGCGGGAAGCACACACTTTTGCACAGCGCATAATGCGCAGCCTTCTTGCGCAATCTTCAGCCACTTGTAGCAGACGATTTAAATTTTCCGTTTTATAATGAAAGACAGGCAAAGAAGTTATTTCACATAAAATCACTTACTTTTAGAAACATTAGAATAATTGTCCACAAAAAACACAGTTTTCACAATTCTCGCGGCAACAATTTACAGTTTGAGATTACAAAACGCTGGTCGACACCACCGACGCCACCTGACCTAGCCCGCTGAAGCCCCGCGCATAGGAAGCAACTGTGCGGCTCCGTGTGCGTTGAAGCGTCTTCTCTTCTGCGTTATGTCTTGCGCTTATTCGCTATGCAAAAGTGTGTGCTTCCCGCTTAACTCCTGGATAATTGTAGTTTTAAATTATTTGCAGCGTTTTTATCCAACTTCAGATAAATAGCATCTCGGGGATTTACTGTGTAACAATCTATTATGGTTGAAATAAGCAGATTTTTGGTTGAATTTGTGAAATTAATAAAGATGAGAATGGAACTCTATGAAACATTTAAATGTGAAAATGAAGAATTGTTCCGGGAAAGTTAGGGAATTTCGAAAATGGGATTTTGTAGCAACCTTTTTCTGTTCCACCTATAAAGAAAATCTTGCGGAAAGTTGTGGAAAAACTTGAAACGGTAACTTCAACTCTTAATATTTTTTTTTCTTTCCTGACGAGCTGGAGAAACTTTAATCCAGTGCATTGGCGAGAAATCCCATTAGCTGTTTAAAACTGTTCGCTAATATTCTCTGAGAGTACTTGCGAAAGATTTATTGCTTGTCGTGTTACCTGCAAACTTGGAGCATTAATTTTCACCCCTTCTACGTGACTTAGTTCCTGTCAAACCCGTCATTCGAAAAAAAATAAATATAAAAAAATAAAAAAGAAGAATATCAAACGAGATGAAGACACAATTTTGCATTGTTTTTTCATATACTGAGACAGTGATTTTTTTATTACTGTTTAACTTTCTAGTTATATTTGAATTTTCAACCAAATATTCAATTTTCTACTGAAAAAGATAAATTTTGAACCAAGAAGTTAAGTGTTCAACTTAAAATAGAAGAGTTGAATTTGCAGTAAATAAATATATTTTCAAATTAAAATTTAAATTTTCAAACAAAGAAATGAATGAACAATAAACAAAAAGAGAATTTTCAACAAAATACAGGAATTTTGAACCAAATAGTTGAATTTTCAACTGAAGAAGACACATTTTCAACTCAAGATGAAATTGTTAAATTTCCAGTTAGAAAAATAAATTTTTAGCAGGAAGAAAAGAATTTGTTGAATTTGAAACCAATGAAATGCATTTTTAACCAAAAAGATGAAGTTTCGACAAATGAGATTACTTTCCTACATAAAAGGTAAATTTTCATCAAAATGGTTAACTTTCAACTTAAAGTAATAGTTAATATTTTGGTAAAATCATAAACTTTCAACCAAATAAAATAAATTTTAAACGTAGCAACTACACTTTCAGTTAAAACATTCATTTTCAATAAAAAACTCATTTTTACCCAAAGAAATGAATTTTCAACCAAGAAGATTCAACAAAAAAAAATTAATTAGAAAAACTTCATGAATTTTCAACAAAATATATGAATTAAAGAAATGTTTAACTTAATATTTGAATGTTCAACCAAATAAATGAATTTAAAGCCAAAAATTTGAACTCCAAAAAAAGAATATTCAACCCAAAATGTTGATTTGTTACTAAGAGACAAATTTTCAACAAATCACATACATTTTTACTAAAAAAAATTAATTTTTCACCAAAAACAGAACAGATAAATTTTTATTGACAAAAATAAATTTTCAAAACAAAACTACTAATTTTCAACAAAATAATGAAATTTTCAACCAATGAAATGAATTTTCAACGATAATGATAAACTTTCAACTAATAATATTACTTTTCTACAAAAAAGATAAATTCTCAACAACACAGTCAAATTATCAACTTAAAATCGAGAATTTAACTAATTTTTTGAAAATTTATCTTTTTTGGGAGAAAATTAATTTCCATAATTTAAAATTCATATATTTGGATGACAATTTGTGTTTTTAAAAGAAAATTATTATTTTTTGTTAAAAAATTATCTTTTGTAATTGAAAATGCATGCATTTTGTGGAAAATTCGTCTTTTTGAACGAAAATTCGTCTTTTTTAAAGAAAATTAATTTTTTGGTGAAATTTCATCTTTTTAGTTAAAAATACAACTATTTGGTTGAAAATTCATCTCTTTTGTAGAAAACTAATATTCTTGGTTGAAAATTCTTCTTGTCAGTCGAAACTTTAACTAATTTTTTTTAAATTCGCCTTTTGACAAAAAATTAATTTTCTTGGTTGAAATTTCATCTTTTTGGTAGAGGATTCAACTTCTTCATTTAAAATACAACTATTTCGTTAAAGTTAAAATATTTGGTTTGAAATTAATTTTTTTGTTTAATGATTCACAATTTTAGTTGAAAATTTATCTCTTTCGGTGAAGATTCTTTCCTTTTTTTGCACAATAATTATTGTAACTGAAAATTTACTCATTTGATTTTTAATTAAACATTTATCTTTTTCAGCTAAAAATTCATGTATTTTGTTAAAATTTGGTCTTTTAGGTAGAAAATTAATCAAATTAATTTTTGGTTGTTAAAGATTTACAATTTAAGTTTAAAATCCATCTCTGTAGGTGGAACTAATTTTTATTTGCATATTAATTTTTTTAACTGAGAATGTAACCTTTCCATTTGTAATTAAAAATGTATCCTTTTATGTTGAAAATTCAACAATTTAATTAAATATTGGTCTTTTTTCGTAGAAAATTAATCTTCTTAGTTTAAAATGAAAGTATTTGCTTAAAAATGTATTTATTTTTGCTGACAATTCCTCTATTTTTTTTTAATTCATCTTTTTGGTTAAAAATTGATCTTTTTAGCAAAAAATTATGATATTTGGTTGAAAATTTATGTAATTTGTAGAAAATTTGTCTTTTGGTAGAAAATTGATCTTCTTGGTTGAAATTTCACATTTCTGGTTGAGAATTAAACTAATTTCTCGAAAAATTGTCTTTTGCTAGAAAATTAATCTTCTTAGTTAAAAATGAAACTATCTGGTTGAAGATTCATGTCTTTTTGCTGAAAATTCCTTAACATATTTTGCTTTGAAATATTCTTTTAGAAACAGTTTTTTTTTTTTTTAATTCATTTCTTTGGTTAAAAATTTCACTCTTTTGTTGAAAAATGGTTTTCTTTTTGGTTGAAAATTGATATTTTTGGTTGATAATTAATATTTTTTAGTTAAAAACTCAAGCATTTTGTTGAATATTCGTTTTTTTTTGTGGAAAATTAATTTTTAACTGAAAATGCCATTATTCCATTCTTTATTGAAATTGGATCTTTTTTAGATGAAAATTTTTTTGGTTATAAATTATTGTACCTGTTAAAAATAAATCTTTTTTGGTAGAAAAGTCATCTTCGGTTGAAAATTTCACTATTTTGTTTGAAAATTGTTTTTTTTTAGTTGAAAATTAATTTTTTTGACTGAAAATTCAACTATTCTATTCTGGATTGAAAATGAATCTTTTACAGCAGAAAATTCGACCATTTGTTTGAAAATTCATCCCTTCTGGTAGAAAATTAATTTTTTTCTGTTTTGAACATTCATCTTTCCGGTTGAAAATTTCACTGTTTTGATAAAGATTGGTTTTCTTTTTGGTTTAAAATTCAACTATTCCATTTTTGGTTGAAAAGCAATATTTTTTTACTAAAAATTTGTGTTCTTTGTTGAAAATTCATCCCTTTGATTTAAAATTGTATAATTTTTTTCAAAATTCGTTATTTCAAGGTTTTGAATTAGTTTTTCAACTGAAAATTTAACTATTCCATTTTTGGTTGAAAATTGATATTTTTTAATTAAAAATTATGCTATTTCGTTAAAAATTCATGTATTTTGTAGAACATTTTTTTTGTTGAAAATTCATCTCTCTAGGTGAAACTTATTTTTTTTATTGCAAATTAAGAATCTTGAATGAAAATTTAACTATTCCATTTTTAGTTGAAAATTGATCTTCTCTAGTTAAAAATTTTACAATTTGATTGAAAATGCATCTATTATATCGAAAATGCAATATTTCTAAAAAAAAATATTGGGAGAAAAAAACAGAAAAAACGAATCCGTGATTTAGCTACTCTTGCAACAAATTGAGGTCAATAAAAAAAAGACTGCATTAGAAGCAAATGAATTTTTTCTTATCGTGTTTTATGCTCATAACGTAAAACCTTGATCGTAATTGAATAATGGGAGTTACGTAAGTTACGTAAAGTTACACCGGAAAGATCTTTATTTCGAGGAACTTTAATCGCACTCTGGCTGTTTTCACTCGAAACAAAGTTTATGTAAATGTCCTAGGTCTTCAATCACGTTCAATGTTCATATCCCGGAAGACATGGAAAACGTCTTTAGTCTTATTTACATATAATTTAATTTTCCACGATATAGTTGAATTTTCAACTAAAAATGGAATAGTTAATTTTTCAGAGGAAAAAAATTAATTTTCCAACAAACGGATAAATTTTGAGCTTATATAGATGAATGTTCAGACAAAAAGATTAATTTTTTCAATAAAAGAATATTTCTCAACAAAAGAAATAAATTTTTAACGAAGTAGCTGAATTTTCAAATAGAAAAAATGAATTTCCAACCAAAAATTTGTATTTTTTACCAACAAGATTAATATTCTACTACAAAAATACTAATTTTTAACAAAATAGAGGAATTTTTAACCAAATAGTTGGATTTTTTTCTAATAAAAAGGATGAATGTTCAACGAAACACGGAATAGTTAAGTTTTCAGTTGAAAAAATTTATTTTAAACCAAAACGATTAATTTTCTACTAAAAAGAGGATTTTTGTAACAAAAGACATGAATTTTTGACGAAATATTTTAATTTAAGGAATTTTCAACCATAGAAAATAATTTTCACTCAAAAATTTTAATTAGTCACCAAAAAGATTAGTATTCTACCACTATAGAACAAAAATTATCAACAAAATACAAGAATTTTCCAACAGCATAGTAAAATTCTCAACTGAGGAGAATAAATTTATTAACAAAAAAAATGAATTTTCAGCCCAAAATAATAATTTTAGAATAATTAAAAAAAAAGATGAATTTTTTAACAAAATACAAGAATTGTCAACGAAAGATTTCAATTTGATAAATTTTCAACAAGATAGTTCAATTTTGAAAAAGAGAAATAAATTTTTAATCCAAGAAGATTAATGTTCTACCTCTAAACACGATTTTTAAATAAAATAAAGAAATTTTTAAACCAAATAATTACATTTTTATACCACAAAAGGCAAATTAAAAAAAAATAGTTGAATTTTTACATAAACAAATAAATATTCAACTAAAAATAGAATAGTTGATTTTTTCGTTAAATTTTTTTTTCTAATTGAAAAAGAAACTAATTTTAAAAACAAAAAAGTTTCAATAAGACGATTAATTGTTCACCACAAAAATATTAATTTTTCAAAAAAATACATGAATTGTCAACGAAATATTTGAATTTAAGAAATTTTAAAAAGAGGAAAAAAATTTTCATCAAAAAATTTGAATTTCACCAAGAAGATCAATGTTCTACATCAAAAAACGATTTTTCAACAAAATAAAGGAATTTTCATTTTTTACCAAAAAAGACAAATTTTTAAGTATATATTTGAATTTTTACATAAGAAAATAAATATTCATCTGAAAAAAGAATAGTTAATTTGAAAAAAAAAAAATTTTTAATTGCAAAACAAGCTATTATAAAAAAAATTCACAAAAAATATTAATTATTTACCATAAAAGATTAATTTATTAACAAAATACATGAATTGTCAACGAAATATTTGAATTTAAGGAATTTTAAATCCCATTGTTAAATTTTCAAAAGAAGAAAAGAATTTTCATCGAAAAAATTAAATTTTCATCCAAAAATTTGAATTTGTCACCAAGAAGATTAAGTTTTTACCTCAAAACACGATTATTCAACAAAATAAAGGAATTTTCAAACCAAATAATTGAAATTTTTTACCAAGAAAGACAAATTTTTAAGAAAATAGTTGAATTTTTACATAAAAAAATAAATATTCAACTCAAGATTGAATAGTTCATTTTTTCTTTTAAATTTGTTTTTTAATCAAAAAGAAACTAATTTTACCAACAAAAAAGTTTCAACAGGACGATTAATTGTTTAACACAAAAAGATTAATTGTTTAACAAAATACATGAATTGTCAACGAAATATTTGAATTTAAGAAATTTTCAAAAGAGGAAAAAAATTTTCATCCAAAAATTTGAATTTGCCACCAAGAAGATTAATGTTCTACATCAAAAGACGATTTAAAAAAAAATTAAGGAATTTTCAAACCAAATAATTGTAATTTTTTACCAAAATATACAAATTTTTAAAAAAATAGTTGAATTTTTACATAAACAATATATATATTCAACTAAAAAAAGAATAGATAATTTTTTCGTTTAAATTTTTTTAATTGAAAAAGATACTAATTTAAAACAATTTAACAAAAAGACTAATTGTTTACGATGAAAGATTAATTTATTAACAAAATACATGAATTGTCAACGAAATATTCGAATTTAAGGAATTTTCAATCCCATTGTTAAATTTTCAAAAGAAGAAAAGAATTTTCATCGAAAAATTTAAATTTTCATCCAAAAATTTGAATTTGTCACCAAGATGATTAATTTTTTACCTCAAAAAACGATATTTCAACAAAATAAAGGAATTTTCAAAATAAATAATTGTAATCTTTTACCAAAATAGAAAATTTTTTAAGAAAATAGTTGAATTTTTACATAAGCAAATAAATATTCAACGAAAAATAAAATAGTTAATTTTTTCGTTAATTTTTTTTTTTTAATTGAAAAAGAAACTAATTTTTAACAACAAAAAAATGTCAACAAGAAGATCAATTGTTCACCACAAAAATATTAATTCTTTCACAAAATACATGAATTGTCAACAAAATATTTGAATTTAAGAAATTTTCAATCCAATTGTTGAATTTTCAAAAGAAGAAAAAAAATTTCATCAAAAAATTTGAATTTCTCACCAAGAAGATTAACGCTCTGCCTCAAAAAACGATTTTTCAACCAAATAAAGGAATTTTGAAACCAAATAATTGTAGTTTTTGACCAAAAAAGACAAATTTTCAATAAAATAGTTGAATTTTTGCATAACAAAATATATATTCAACTAAAAAAAGAATAGATAATTTTTTTGTTCAAATTTTTTTGATTGAAAAAGAAACTAATTTAAAAAACTTTAACAAAATGATTAATTGGTTACCATAAAAGATTAATTTATTAACAAAATACATGAATGGTCTACGAAATATTTGAATTTGAGGAATTTTCAAACTAGTTGGTAAATTTTCAAAAGAAAAAAATTTTCATTCAAAAATTACAATTTGTCGTCACGAAACTTAATGTTCTACGTCAAAAAACGATATTTCAACAAAATAATTGTATTTTTTGACCATAAACGACAAATTTTCAAGAAAATAGTTGAATTTTTACATAAAAAAATATATATTCAACTAAAAAAAAATAGATAATTTTTTCGTTAAATTTTTTTTTTTAATTGAAAAAGAAACTCATTTTAACAAAAAAAAAATGTCAACAAGAAGATTAATTGTTTACCACAAAAAGATTAATTCCTGAACAAAATACATGAATTGTCAACGAAATATTTGAAATGAAGAAATTTTCTATCCAATTGTTAAATTTTCAAAAGAAGAAAAAAATTTTCATCCAAAAATTTGAATTTCTCACCAAGAAGATTAACGTCCTACCTCAAAAAACGATTTTTCAACAAAATAAAGGAATTTCGAAACCAAATAATTGTAGTTTTTGACCAAAAAAGACAAATTTTCAAGAAAATAGTTGAATTTTTACATAAAAAAATATTGATTCAACTAAAAAAGAATAGATAATTTTTTTGTTAACATTTTTTTAATAGGAAAAAAAATAATTTAAAAAAAGTTAACAAAAAGATTAAGTGTTTACCATAAAAGATTAATTTATTAACAAAATACATGAATTGTCAAAAAAATATTTGAATTGAAGGAATTTTCAATCCAATTGTTAAATTTTCAAAAGAAAAAAAAATTGACATCCAAAAATTTAAATTTTCATCCAAAAATTTGAATTTGTCACTGAGAAGATCAATATTTTACCGCAAAAGAAGAATTTTCAAAAAAATAAGGGAATTTTCAAATCAAATAATTGTAATTTTTTATCAAGAAAGACAAATTTTTATGAAAATAGTTGAATTTTTACATAAAAAAAAAATAAATATTTTACTAGAAATATAATAGTTAATTTTTTAGTTAATATTTTTTTTAATTGAAAAAGAAACTAATTTTCAACTGAAAAAATAAAATTTTAGCCAAAAATATTAATTTTTTACCAAACCAAGATTAATTTATTAACAAAAAAATGAATTGTCAAGGAGATATTCGAATTTAAGGAATTTTAAACCCAATAGTTAAATTTCCAAAAAATGTAATAAATTTTCAACCAAAAATTTGAACTTTTCACCAATAAGATTAATATTCTACCACGAAAAATGAATTTTCAACAAAATGTAGGAATTTTTAAACCCAATAGTTGAATTTTTTACCGAAAAAGACTAATTTTCAAGAAAATATATGAATGTTCGCATAAAAAAATAAATTGTCAACTAAAAATAGAATAATAAGTTCTATAGTAAAAATATAACCACTTTGTTAAATTTTCGTTTTTTTTGTAGAATTCCACTTGTTGGATAAAAATTTCATTTTTAATTGAAATATTTCGTTGAAGAAGCATCTATTTTGTTGAAAATTAATCTTCTTGGCTGAAGATTCACCTCGTCAGATGAGGATTGAACTATTTTGTTGAAAATTCTTCTTTTTTGGTAGAAAATCAATCTTTTTGATTGAAAATTTATCTTTCTTCGCTAAGAATTGAAGTATTTTTTTTTAAATTTATCTTTTTTTCCAAATTAATATTCTTTGTTGCAAATTCATCTTTTTTTGTTCAAAAGTCAACTATTTGGTTAAGAGTTGAAATACTTTGTTAAAAATTCTGTTTGTTTGTTGTTAAAGATCCATTATTTTAAATTTTTATTTTTAACGAAATGTTATTATATTTTTTATTTTATTTCATTTTTTTATTTTAGTTTCATTTTAATGAAAATTCATTTTTATGGTTGAAATTTAACTATTTTGTGAAAAACTCATGTTTTTAGGTCGAAAATTTAACTTTTTTGATGGAAATTTGTCTTTTAAATAGAAAACTAAACTGTTAATTAGTTAAAAATGAAAATATTTTTGGTTTGGCGTTTGATCTTTTTTGTTTAAAAATTCGACCATTTGGTTAAAACTTCATCTCTTTTGGTGGGAAATTATTCTTTTTTTGGTTGAAAATTTGATTATTTCTTGTAAAATTCAATATATCAGGACCTATTTTTCAAATTTATTGTCCTATTATTCCCCTATTTTCATGTAAAATCATCCTATTTCCCCTCTTTTGAGAGCTAGTATTTTAGGCTCTTTAGTCTGCTATTGACGTTTATGATAAATTTAGAAGAAAAAAACATTTTTTCTCCTCAACATTAGTGATTTCCTAGGTGTAAGGTTGTTTTTATATCTAAACGAAAATTTTACAACTGTCAGGGAAAATGAAAAATTGTTAAGGGAAAAAGTCAGGGAATTTCGCTCGAAATTTTGAAATTGGGATTTTGTAGCAATCATCTTCAATATTCATCTTTGTCGTAAACAAAAAAAGGACAAAATGATGGAGAAATTAATAAAATTTAATTTAATATATTAATAATAATTTGAATGATAAAGGATATTCTCTGACAGTAATAACCTGTATTGATAATTTATTATACTAAAATGCGAAAATGCAATCAGGCAGAAATTCCATTTCCTTCAAGTGCTCTTAGATTATAGTGTGCAGTGATAGAATTAATGTAACGTTTTGCGTCAAAGCAGGTTTCACTCCACGTATTGAGTCCACATTAGGGTGGTTCGAAAATGCATTTTTTTTTATTTCCCACCTCTCACACCCCCGCCCGAAATTTATATGATTTCTAAAAAAGAAAAAAAGTATTTTGAAATCAATTTAAATTTAGGGTGTTGTAATATAATAAAAATACCTTCTTGCACTAGCCTACTTCACAAGGTGTACAGTCTACAATTGGAAATTCTATAAAATCCTATAAAGGGCCAAAATATGAATTGATAAAAAAAAAATACGTGTTTATTTTTTTTTGAACATCACGAATCTGGCAGGGCTGAAAACTTGAAAATTACAAAAAAAGAATTTCCACACATTTTTTGCAAAAATATATTATATTTTATAACAACCCGCTCAATATCAATCGATTTCAAAATAATAAAACACGTGTTTTTTTGCGAACATCACAAATATGGGGGTGAGAGCTTGAGAATTAAAACAAAATTTGAATTAATATTGTACACTTAGTAATGTTGGATAGTGCAAAAATATATTTTTTGTTTTATTACAAACCTCTGAAAATCAATCGATTTCAAATAAAAAAATATGTGTACATTTTTTGGGAACATTAAAAATATAAGGGTAGTGCACAAATGTATTTTGATTTCATTACAGACCCCTTGAATATCAATTGATTTCAAAATAAAAAAAGTGATAATTTTCTTGGAACATCCAAAATATGTGGGAGGGGCGGGGATTTGGAAATTTGGAAAAATCCAATCGTTTATTATACACCTTGTGAAGAAGGGTACTAAAAACGTCACGGTCTTTGAACAATCCTCTAAATATCAATCGATTTCAAAATGAAAAAATACGTGTTTATTTTTTCTTTTTTTGAACCTCACGAATTCGGGAGGGCTAAAAGCTTAAAAATTGAAAAAAATGTCTGCAGAATTTTTTCAAAAATATCTTATATTTTATTACTACCCCCTAATTTATCAATCGATTTCAGAAGAAGAAAATACATTTTTATTTTATTTATTTTTTTAACATTGAAAATATGGGGGAGGAGAGCTTGGCAATTTAAAAAATCCAATGAATAGCAGGATAGTGCAAAAATGTATTATATTTTAAAACAATTCCTCAAATATCAATCGATTTCAAAATAAGAAAAGAGTCACCTTGTACAATTGATACACTTGTACACCTTGGAAAGTAGAGTATACAAAAATGAATTTTTATTTCATTACAACTGCCTAAATATATCAATCGATTTCAAAATAAAGAAATACGTGTTTATTTTTTCTAACCGCACAAATCTGGGAAGTGGCAGCTTTGAATCTCTTAAAAAAAATTACAATGAATAGTAGGGTAGTGCAAAAACCTATTGTATTTCAAAACAACCCCCCAAATATCAATCGATTTCAGAATACAAAAAAGATTCAGTTTGTACAATTGATGCGCTTGTACACCTTGGCGAGTAGATTTTACAAAAATGTTTATTTTATTGTATTGCAACCACATAAATATCAATCGATTTCAAAATAAGAAAAGATGGACCTTGTGCAATAGACACACTTGTACATTTTGTGACGTAGAATGTACAAAAATGTATTTTTATTTTATTACAAATCCCTAAATATCAATTTATTTTAAAATAAAGAAATACGAGTTCATTTTTTCTAACCGCACAAATATGGGATGTGACAGCTTTCAAATTCATAACAAAATACAATCATTAGTAGGGAAGCGCAAAAAGATCGATTATATTTTAAAACAAACACACAATTATCAATCGATTTCAAAATAAGAAAAGATTCAACTTTAACAATTGATATACTTTTACACCTTGGAAACTAGAGTATACCAAAATTAATTTTTATTTTATTACAACTGCCTAAATATCAATCGATTTCAAAATAAAAAAAAGATGCACCTTGTGCAATTGACACACTTGTACATCTTGTGAAACAGAATTTACAAAAATGTATTTTTATTTTATTACAAATCTCTGAATATCAATTGATTTCAAAATAAAGAAAAACGTGTTCATTTTTTCTAACCGCACAAATCTGGGATGTGACAGCTTTCAAATTCATAAAAAAATACAATCATCAATAGGGAAGTGCAAAAAAATCGATTATATTTTAAAACAAACACACAATTATCAATCGATTTCAAAATAAGAAAAGATTCGCCTTGTACAATTAATACACTTGTACACCTTGGAAAATAGAGTATACCAAAATGAATTTTTATTTTATTACAACTGCCTAAATATCACTCGATTTCAAAATAAGAGAAGATGCACCTTGTGCAATTGATACACTTGTACATTTTATGATGTAGAATGTACAAAAATGTATTTTTATTTTATTACAAATCCCTGAATATCAATTGATTTCAAAATAAAGAAATACGTGTTCATTTTTTTAACTGCACAAATCTGGGAAGTAACAGCTTTATAAATAAAAAAAAAATTACAATGAATAGTAGGGCAGTGAAAAAATCTATTATATCTCAAAAAAACCACCCAAATATCAATCGATTTCAAAATAAAAGAAGATTCAGTTTGTACAATTAATGCGCTTGTACACCTTGGCAAGTAGAGTATACAAAAATTAATTTTTATTTTATTACCTGATTATCAATCGATTTCAAAATAAGAAAAGATGCACCTTGCACACTTGACACTTATACACCTTGTGAAGTAGAGTGTACAAAAATGTATTTTTATTTTATTACAAAGCCGTAAATATCAATTAATTTCAAAATAAAGAAATACATGTTCATTTTTTTGAACTGCACACATTTGGGAAGTGACAGCTTTGAAACTCTTTAAAAAAATTTCAATGAATAGTTAGGGTAGTGCAAAATCCTATTATATTTCAAAACAACCCTCCAAATATCAATCGATTTCAAAATAAGAAAAGATTCACCTTGTAAATTTGATACACTTATACACCTTGTGCAGTAAAGTGTTGACAAATGTATTTTTATTCCATTACAAATTCCTAAATATCAATTGATTTCAAAATAAAGAAATGCGTGTTTTTATCTGAACGCTCAAATCTGGGATGTGACATCTTTAAAATTCATAAAAAATACAATGATTAGTAGGTTAGTGCAAAAATCTATTATATTTCAAAACAATTCCACAAATATCAATCGATTTCAAAATAAGAAAATATTTACCTTGTACAATTGATATACTTTTACACCTTGGAAAGTAGAGTATACAAAAATGAATTTTTATTTCATTACCACTGCCTAAATATATCAATCGATTTCAAAATAAAGAAATACGTGTTTATTTTTTCCAACCGCACAAATCTGAGAAGTTGCAGCTTTAAAATCCTTAAAAAACTTACAATGAATAGTAGGGTAGTGCAAAAATATATTATACTTCAAAACAACCCCCCAAATATCAATCGATTTCAAAATAAAAAAAGATTCAGTTTGTACAATTGATGCGCTTGTACACCTTGGCAAGTAGAGTATACCAAAATAATTTTTAATTTTATTTGAACCCTCTAAATATCAATCGATTTCAAAATAAGAAAAGATGCACCTTGTGCAATTGATATACTTTTACACCTCGGAAAGTAGAGTATACAACAATACATTTTTATTTTATTACAACTGCCTAAATATCAATCGATTTCAAAATAAGGAAAGATGCACCTTGTACACATGATGCACTCGTACACCTTGTGAAATAGGGTGAACAAAATTGTATTTCAATTTTTGTACAAACCCCTAAATATCAATTGATTTCAAAATAAAGAAATGCGTGTTTTTATCTGAACTCTCAAATCTGGGATGTGACATCTTTAAAATTCATAAAAAATACAATGATTAGTAGGGTAGTGCAAAAATCTATTATATTTCAAAACAATTCCACAAATATCAATCGATTTCAAAATAAGGAAAGATTTGCCTTGTACAATTTATATACTTTTACACCTTGGAAAGTAGAGTATACAAAAATGAATTTTTATTTTATTACAACTGCCTGATTATCAATCGATTTCAAAATCAGAAAAGATGCACCTTGCACACTTGATACACTTGTACACCTTGTGAAGTAGAGTTAAAAAAATGTATTTTTATTTTATTACAAACACGTAAAAATCAATTGATTTCAAAACAACCCCCCAAATATCAATCGATTTCAAAATAAGAAAAGATTCATCCTTTAAATTTGATACACTCATACACCTTGTGAAGTAACGTGCTGACAAATTTATTTTTATTTCATTACAAATCCCTAAATATCAATTGATTTCAAAATAAAGGAATACGTGCTTTTTTCTAACTGCACAAATCTGGGATGTGACATATTCAAATTGATAAAAAATACAATGATTAGTAAGGTAGTGCAAAAAACGGTTATATTTTAAAACAACCCCCCAAATATCAATCGATTTCAAAATAAGAAAAAAGTCACCTTGTACAATTAATACACTTGTACACCTTGGAAAGTAGAATATACCAAAATGAATTTTAATTTTATTACAACCCCCTAAATATCAATTGATTTCATAATGAAAAAACTGTTCTTTTTTTTGATATTTACAAATCTGGGATGTGACAGCTTCAAAATTAAAAAAAAAAATCTAATGAATAATAGCGTAGTGCAAAAGTGCATTACTACATTTTCCTACAAACTCCTAAATATCAATCGATTTCAAAATAAAAGGAATAAATGTTAATTTTTTTGGAAACCTCAAAAATCTCGCGTTGTGAGCACACGAATTGGAACAAAAATATTGCCAGTATGATTATTATTTTTATTTTTTTTAGAATATTATGTCATATGTACACAAAATTAGTTGAAACCGCGCAAAGGAAATCGTACAAATTCCGTTTCATGCTTTTGACATATCATCGTATATATTATTTAATTTTAGTTCTGTTTTAACTTGATCACGAAGTGAAATTCAAATATCCAGGGTTTCCAGAGTTGAAGCTCGTTAGTCAAAACCTGAGTTGGAAATTGTTAATTGCTGGAATTTGAAATGATGTAATGATTTTAACTGTGGTTCAAGTTAGCTTGAAATTTCCATCTCTTCAACATTTCTGAATGGACTGTGGTTAAATTAATCTTATAAATTAAATCATTCACATTTGAGACTGCTTTTACAACATTTTTATAGAAAGTTCTCTGGACCAATCAAAAGAGTATTTTCTACAAGTCGACACAGTTCTCATTCCTAAATTTTCCTTCTTTTTCTATTTTTTTTTTCTTGTTGAGATCTTAATTAATTTTTACTAGGAATCTGTATTCTGTATTCTGAATCTGTATCAGTTGATCTGGTGTTCGAATCCCAGCGGAGTAAAAGGAGATCTTTTTTTCTGAATCAATTTAATTTAAAATATTAATTAATTTTATTATTAGATTTCACTATTTAATACAATACATAAATATAATGATATACTTGAAATTCTTCTTTGAAATTTCAGAGTTACTTTTTTTTTATACCAGTCTTCGATTGTTTTTTTGTAATAATTTTTTTTCTGGATTCTTGCAAAGTTGGGTCGACGGAAGGAAGATTTGAGACTATTCAAAGCTACTGCTGGGCGGATAAGGAAAGGTTCGTTCAATTTACTCCATGGCATCTGAATAAATTGGATTTTCTCCAGTCTTCCGAACAAAAAATATAAATCTGATATGCAGAGAATATTTCGATTAGATTTTCAGCTTGAATTTCTTTTTCGGATCGATAAACTTAAGCCCTGGATCTTGAATGTTCTACTGATTTAACCTGTTCAAGAATTTCCAGCTTTTTCGCCTAATTTTTTAAACTTATTATAAATCAAATTTTAAATTTTCAAACTATTTTTCCGCAGTCTATAAATGATCAAAAATTTTATTTTATTTATTACCGACTTCAAATTCTTTCCCCTATTTCCTTTTTTCTCCCTTTTCTCGTTTACCAACTTTTCTCGCGTATTAAATTATTGATAAAACACAAAAAGAATATCTATTATTTTTGGATAAATGTTAATTCTTTTTGGGTTCGAAGAATTTTATTGTTTGCTAAAAATTTAATTAGTTTTTGAAAATTTTACTTTTCTGTTATAAAATGAACAGTTTTGTTGAAAATTCATATTTTTTGGTTGAAAATTCGAATCTTATGTACAAAATTCTTCTTTTCGGTTTGAAAATTCAACTATTTTGGTAGGAAATTCACATATTTGATTAAATGTAAAAAATTAAAAAATTTGGTTGCAAAATCGTACATTTCTTTACAAAGTTGTCTTCTCTGGTAACAATTTCATAAATAAATAAAAATATAATTATTTTGTAGAAAATTCTGGAATTTTCTTAAAAAGTCACCCTTTTTGGTTCAAAATTTAACTGTTTTGTAGAAATTGTGTTCTTTTGATCTAAAAATTCATCAATTCTGTTAAAAACTCTTCTTGGTTAAAAAATGTATAATTTGATTAAAAATATTATTATTTTGTAGAAAATTCACCTATTTGGTTAAAAATGAACTTGTTTGTTGGAAATTCAAGTTTTTTGTAAAAAATTGGTCTTTATGGCTCAAAAACACTAGAGTTAGGTTGCACATTTAACTGTTTTGTTAAAAATTCATCTTTCCTTGGTTGTTAAAAATAAACTTTTCAAAAAGTCACCCTTTTCTTCAAATTCAGACGTTTAAATTTTTCAAAATAAATTATATGAATTTTTTATTATTATATTCAAGTAAATTTCAAAAATTCAAAAATGTTGTTAAAAAATCTTCTTGGTTGAAAATTGTATTATTTCGTTTGAAACATAATTATATTGTTAGAAATTAAGCAATTTTCTTAAAGTCTCCCTTCATGGTTCATAATTCAACTGTTTTGTAGAAATATCGTCCTTTTTTGGAAAATTCACCTATTTTTTTCGAAGTGAACTCTTTCACTAAAAAATTCAAATATTTAGTTGAAAATTTGTCTTTTTGGCTCAAAAATCCAATATTTTGGTTGCAAATTTAACTTTTAAAATTAATTTTCGTTAAACTAAAGCGCCTTTTTAAAAATTTGTCTTCTTTTGGAAAAATTGTATTATTAGGTTGAAAATATAATTATGTTGTAGAAAATTTAGCAATTTTCTCAAAAAGACACCCTTTTTATTTTTATTTTTTTTTACCCTTTTTTATTTAACGGTTTTGTTCGAAATTCGGCTTTTCTTAGTGAAAAATTAATTTTTTAAACTAAAAATTCAACTATTTGGTTGAAAATTCATTTTATTGGCTGAAGGTTAAATTTTTTGGCGGAAAAATAGTTTTTTTGTTTAGTTTGGTTGAAAACCCAACTACTGGATTGAAAGTTCTATCACTTTATTAACAATTTATTTTATTAGTTGAAAATTCATCTCTTTGCTTAAAAATTTCTTTTTTTTTTAATTGAAAATGTATTTCTTTTTTGAAAATGTAACTATTTGATTGAAAATTAATGTGTTAAACTATATAGCTGAAAATTGGTTTATCTTTTTTAGTAAAAAATTAATTTTTCAATCGAAAATTGAACTATTACATTTTTGTTAAAAATATATCGTTTTTGTTTCTCAGTTCAGCTATATGTGAAAATTTATGTATTACGTTAAAAGTTCCTTTTCTTTTTGTTAGAAAATTATCGTCTACTTAATATTTTGTTGTAAATTCTTTTTTTTCAAATTTAATATTTTTAAACTGAAAATGCAAGTATTTTGATTTTGGTTGAAAACTATTTTTTAATTAAAAATTCAAGTATTTGTTTGAAAAATCATGTATTTTGTAAAAAATTCATCTTTTTTGGTAGAAAATTATCTTTTCGACGGAAAAATTAATCTTTTTGCTTCAAAATTCAACAATTTACATGAAAATGCACCTATTTTGTGGAAACTTTATATTATTGGGTTAAAAATATCCCTATTATAGAAAATGCTTCTTTTTGGTTTTAAATTCAATACTTTGTTTGCAATTTTATTTTATTCTTGAATGAAAAATTTTTCTTGGTAAAAGAGAATTCTTTTTGTTGATTCAAAAAGTAATCTTCTGAGAAGAAACTTCACCTTTTTTGGTTATAAATTCATCATTTTAGTATAAAATCATCTCTTTCGAGGAAAATTTGGCGATTTTTTTGTAGACTAATTTTTTCAACAGAAAATTTAACTATTATTTTTTTTTTGATAGTTGAAAAATTAAACTGTTTATTCAAAAATTCAAGTATTTTCTCGAAAATTCGTTATTATTGGTAGAAAATTAATGTTTTGGGCTAAACATTCATGTTTTCGTTGAAAATGAACTTTTTTGCTGCAAATTTATATTTTGTGGTTGATACTTCAATTGTTTTATAGAAAATTTGACATCTTGGCTTGAAAATTCAACAATTTGGTACACATTATTTTTCTTGCTTGACTGAAAAATCTTTTCGGGTCAAAAATTTAACTCTCTTGTTAAAAATGATTTCTTTTTTTATTTGAAAAACCATTGGTTAAGAATTTATTTATTTTTTTGTTAAACATTTTTATTGTTAAGTGAAAAATTGAATTATTTTGTTAATAATTCAACAATTTTTTTAAATGTCCTCCTTTTCGGTTAAATATTCAACTATTTTGTAAAAAATTCAACTATTTGGTTGAAAATAAACGTTCTTGTTTAAAATAAGAGAAGATGCACCTTGTACACTCGATAAACTTGTACACCTTGTGAAGTAGAGTGTACAAAAATGTATTTTTGTTTTTTTAGAAACCCCTAAATATCAATTGATTTCAAAATAAAAGAAAGACGTGCTTATTTTTTTTTTTAATCGCACAAATCTGGGCAGTGCCAGCTTTAAAATTCATAAAAAGATTACAATGAATAGTGGAGTAGTGCAAAAATCTATTATATTTTAAAACTACCCTCTAAATATCAATAGATTTCAAAATAAGAAAAGATTCACAGTTTATAATTGATACACTTGTATACCTTAAAAAGAAGAGTATACAAAAATGATTTTTAATTTTATTACAACCCTCTAAATATCAATCGATTTCAAAATAAGAAAAAATGCACCTTGTAAACTTGACAAACTTGTACACCTTGAAGGAGATGATACAAAAAGGCATTTTTATTTGATTTATTTTTTTTTGTGAAAAATTGAATTATTTTGTTAATAATTCAACAATTTTCTAAAAATTCCTCCTTTTTGGTTAAATGTTCAACTATTTTTGTAAAAAATTCAACTATTTGGTTGAAAATAAACTTTCTTGTCAAAAATGAGAGAAGATGCACCTTGTCCACTTAATACTCTTGGACACCTTGTGAAGTAGAGTGTACAAAAATGTATTTTTATTTTTTTACAAACCCTTGAATATCAATTGATTTCAAAATAAAAAAAGAAGTTTTTATTTTGTTAACCTCTTAAATCTGGAAAGTGACAGCTTTAAAATTCATGAAAAAACTACAATGAATAGTAGGGTAGTGCAAAAATCAATTATATTTTAAAACTAGCCCCAAATATCAATCGATTTCAAAATGAGAAAAGATTCACCTTGTAAAATTGATATACTTGTATACCTTGAAAAGTAGAGTATACAAAAATGTTTACTTTTATTTTATTGCAACCCTCTAAATATCAATCGATTTCAAAATAAGACAAGATTCACCTTGTACAATTGATACACTTGTATACCTTTGAAAGTAGAGTATACCAAAATAATTTTGAATTTGATTACAACTGCCTGAATATCAATCGATTTCAAAATAAGAAAAGATTTACCTTGTAAAATTGATACACTTGTACACCTTGTGAAGTAGAGTGTACAAAAATGTATTTTTGTTTTTTGAGAAATTCCTAAATATCAATTGATTTCAAAATAAAAGAAAGACGTGCTTATTTTTTTTTAATCGCACAAATCTGGGAAGTGACAGCTTTAAAATTTATTAAAAAATTACAATGAATAGTAGAGTAGTGCAAAAATCTATTATATTTTAAAACTAGCCCCAAATATCAATCGATTTCAAAATGAGAAAAGATTCGCCTTGTAAAATTTATATACTTGTATACCTTGAAAAGTAGAGAATACAAAAATGTTTTATTTTATTTTATTGCAACCCTCTGAATATCAATCGATTTCAAAATAAGAAAAGATTCACAGTTTACTATTGATACACTTGTATAGTTTGGAAAATAGAGTATACCAAAATGATTTTTAATTTTATTTCAACCTTCTGAATATCAATCGATTTCAAAATAAGAAAAGATTAACCTTGTGCAATTGGTACACTTGTACATCTTATGAAGTAGAGTGTACAAAAATGTATTTTTGTTTTTTTAGAAACCCCTAAATATCAATTGATTTAAAAATAAAAGAAAGACGTGCTTATTTTTTTTGAATCGCACAAATCTGGGCAGTGACAGCTTTAAAATTCATAAAAAAATTACAATGAATAGTAAAGTAGTGCAAAAATCTATTATATTTTAAAACTAGCCCCAAAGATCAATCGATTTCAAAATCATAAAATTCAAAATCATAAAAGATTCACCTTGTACAATTGATCCACTTGTATACCTTGAAATTTAGAGTATACAAAAATGTTTATTTTTATTTTATTAGAACCCTCTGAATATCAATCGATTTCAAAATAAGAAAAGATTCACCTTGTATAATTGATAGACTTTTACACCTTGGAAAGTAGAGTATATCAAAATGATTTTTAACTTTATTACAATTGACTAAATATCAATCGATTTCAAAATAAGAAAAGATTAACCTTGTGCAATTGATACATTTGTACACCTTGTGAAGTAGAGTGTACAAAAATGTATTTTTTGTTTTTTTAGAAACCCCTAAATATCAATTGATTGCAAAATAAAAGAAAGACGTGCTTATTTTTTGTTAATCGCACAAATCTGGACAGTGCCAGCTTTAAAATTCATTAAAAAAATTACAATAAATAGTAGAGTAGTGCAAAAATCTATTATATTTTAAAACTAGCCCCAAATATCAATCGATTTCAAAATGAGAAAAGATTCACCTTGTAAAATTGATATACTTGTATACCTTGAAAAGTATAGTATACAAAAATGATTATTTTAATTTTATTGCAACCCTCTAAATATCAATCGATTTCAAAATAAGAAAAGATTTACAGTTTACAATGGATACACTTGTATACCTTGGAAAGTAGAGTATACCAAAATGATTTTTAATTGTTATATAACCCTTTGAATATCAATCGATTTCAAAATAAGAAAAGATGCACTATTTACAATTGATACACTTATGTATAACTTGGAAAGTAGAGTATACCAAAATGATTTCTAATTTTATTACAACCCTCTAAATATCAATCGATTTCAAAATAAGAAAAGATTCACCTTGTTCAATTGACAAACTTGTATAACTTGGAAAGTAGAGTATACCAAAATGATTTTTAATTTTATTACAACCCTCTAAATATCAATCGATTTCAAAATAAGAATAGATGCACCTTGTAAACTTGATACACTTGTACACTTCGAAGAAGATGATACAAAAATGCATTTTTATTCGATTGACTTTTTTCGTTACAAATTTTTTTTTAGTGAAAAATTGAATTATTTTTTTAATAATTCAACAATTTTTTTAAAAGTCCTCCTTTTTGGTTAAATGTTCAACCATTTTTGTAAAAAATTCAACTATTTGGTTGAAAATAAACTTTCTTGTTGAAAATGAGAGAAGCTGCACCTTGTACACTTGATCCTCTTATACTCTTTGTGAAGTAGAGTATGCAAAAATGTATTTTTATTTTTTTACAACTCCCTAAATATCAATCGATTTCAAAATAAGAAAAGATACACCTTATACACTTGATCCACTTGTATACTTTGAAAAGTAGAGTATACAAAAATGTTTATTTTTATTTTATTGAAACCCTTTAAATATCAATCGATTCCAAAATGAGAAAAGATTGACAGTTTACAATATTGATATACTTGTATACGTTGGAAAGTAGAGTATACCAAAATGATTTTTAACTTTATGACAACCCCCTAAATATCAATCGATTTCAAAATAAGAAAAGATTTACCATGTACAATTGATATACTTTCACACCTTAGAAAGTATAGTATATTAAA